>JAGDQP010006330.1:60425-72933 GCA_022664845.1 Lepisma saccharinum | reverse complement strand
CACTCGCAAAATAGATATCACTTTTTTGTGAGTAGAATTCTTGCGTCACTCTTCCTTTTACCCCAAACTGGGTTTTGTACTGATTTTATTTTACGTAGAAAGTATCTATTATACTTTCTCACATCACTGCATGGTTTATTATTGCAATTCATGGTAGCTATCAATTGGCTGAAAGAAAAATTACAGATAAGTAGGAAGAACTTCAATAAAAGCATTTCACGGTACAAGTTCACGTCTACAGTCTACACATATTACAGAAACACTCTTCATATACAATGAAAGCAACATGCATGTCTTACCAAAAGCACGATGTCCAAAAATTTAACGATGTGGAACTTTTATTTATAAAATACACAATGGCTACATTTGAATATACTCTAAAGTGTAAATACATTTTGCACGAAAATGTTAAAGACAATCCTGAGAAATTGGGCTTAGGAAATATGATTTTTGTTTCCAGCAAGACAATTACTCGAGGCAGAGTGTAGAAATAGTTCCGCAGTGGATTGTATGGAACACACCTTACACTTTGAATACCCTACGTGAGAGGTGTTATTTAAATTCCATGGAGAATAGATAGAATGAACCGGAAAACAGGGCTACACAACATTAAGTCAGAATCAGAATAAAACTGAAGCAGTTTCTTATGAAAAAATGAGATTGACTAAGAAATATGTTCATTTAATGCCACAGACAATTTCAAGAGTTATGTGAAGCAACAACTCAATCAGGATTTTGAAATGGAAGGTGTTATAATACTTTTGTAGGGTTATAAAACTATGTTTTCCTTTGTAAATCCTTGTAAACTACATTAAGTTTTATTTTCCAGTTATAATTATTTCTTAAGTGAAATAAAGTTGTGTTCCAATTTATGGTTTGTTGAATTTAATATATACACAATTGTAGTAATATTTAGAGCAAAATCCGCTTTCTTCCAATGCTTTTGTCTGCCACTGTATATCATAAACTTAAGTCGTCGCTCCTCCCCCACCTTTAAAAACGAAACATCGCAGGTTCCACAGACGCTTTTATCCCGGGGGCCCGTCATTTATCCCGTGATTGTTTTGTTCACTACATTTGCCGTCAGAGAATGAGACTTAAACAACTCAACGTGAAAAGACTACATCAAGAAAGATAAAATTTTAAAGTTAGAAAGGGGGTAAGGCAAGGAGATTCAATTTCTCCAAAACTGTGGGATTCAATTTCTCCAAAACTGTTTTGCGCGGTCCTGGGGAGAATGTTCCAAAATTTAAACTGGGATGAAGTTGAAATTAAAATTAATGGCGAATATCTTCATCACCTACGGTTCGCTGATGATATAATCCTGTTTGCTTAAAGTGCAGAAGAACTACAAACCAGAGTGGAAGAACTGAGTAACGAGAGTTGGAAAATAGGCCTTAAAATGAACTTAAGTAAAACAAAAGTAATGTACAATCAACATGCTGCAAAGAAGAAAGTAAAGATTAACGGAGAGACAATAGGCATAGTTGATGAGCATGTTTAGGCGTAGGCATAGACTAGCTCTAAACATCGAATGCTAAGTTGACTGATGAAATAAATAGAAGATGTGAAATGGCGTGGAGTTCATTTGGAAGACTATACTTTATTTTCAAAAGCAAACTACCAATGTGTCTGAAGCGTAAAACTTATCATTAATGTGTCTTACAAGTGATGATATACGGCTGCGAAACTTGGACATTGAATGCGCAAAGAACTCAAAGATTGAGAGTCACACAAAGAGCAATGGAGAGATGCATGCTAGGAATAACCAGGAGGGTCAGGAAGACGAATGGATTCGCGCACAAACAAAGGTAGAGGATGTAATCGACTGCGAAGAAGATGTAATGGAGACGGGCCGGTCACATAGCTAGACGAACAGATGGAAGATGGACGACAAATCTACTACACTGGATTTCTAAAGAAAAGAAACGACCCAGACGACGTCCAAATGTAAGATGGGTAGATGCAATGAAGCGTTTCTCAGGTGCTACATGGATGAGGATAGCAGCAGACCGAGATATGTGGAATGAAAAGGGGGAGGCCTTCATCCAGCAGTGGATAGAAAACGGCTGAATATGATGATGATGATATATATATTTTGGAAAATTTGCTTTTTAACCCCCCCCCCTTGCGGACTTGAAGATATTCATTAAAATGGGAATATGCTCACTCTACAAATGCAATGGTATTATACCAAACAGACACTTACAAATTCCCTTCAAAATATTACCTCTTGGAACACGTTCTTTCTTCTTAGAAGCTGCATGGAGTTTCCCACTCGGAAGAAAACAGCTATATAATGTGAGGCTGTCACAACAGGCCCATAACTTATAAGCCCAAACATTCAATAGTGCATTGAATGACACACGGACCATTCTGGGGTTATCAGCTGATTCTACCTACGTGTTGGCATCCAGCTTAACTCTCATATAATTTACTGGTCGACAACATTAACAAGCATTCATTCTGCACGGAAAAACACAAGCATTTTTTTTATTATTCTAATGCTGAAACATTTCTTATCGTAATTAGCAAGCAATAGTGATAATTATAGCATCATTCACGTGTCACTCCTTTTTCTTATTATCCGGAACTTACACACCTAATAAAAATTCTACATGTATTAATACCGTGCGGTAGAACATTTATTTTGCAGTCGAAAGGTCCGGGTTCGATATATTAGCGTCCAGCAATCCCGACTGAAGCTTTTCCAGTTTTTCAAGCAAAGCAGAAATGTTACCTTCAAATTAGGCCCTGGCCGACCCCTTCCCGCATGATTTCCACTACCCTATCTCGATCCGAGCCATAGATGCCTAAAGGTCATCACTGAAAATAAAATCTAATTAAAATTCGTGGATTACGGTAAGATGTAGCCGCGAATTTTATTCACCTTATATTCAAACATTTTTGTATAGCTGCATGCTTGTTTTAATCTAAAACGCTGGCCTAGAAATATGTATATATATTAACTTGCCTCGAACGGTTTTATCCTGAACCGAATTCCCTACAGTTTAACGAATAAAAGGTTATTTGGGCACGGTTCTAGAACACTGACCCACGTGGGTGAATGCACGATATCCAGGAAAGGAAAATTCAATTGTATTTAAGCTATGATATAGGTCCGGACAAAGCATACGGTAACCTAACCTTTAGTCACTAATCAAAGATAAATGCGAATATTTTTTCCCTAGTGTATGCGGAGCAACGATTCAAAATCGTCCCGTTATTTACTGATCAGTATTAGGCTAGCAAATTAACTCAACTGCGAAAAGATCATCCGATATATACTAAAGAAATACCAAATTCCGGACCGGGATGCAGATTGTGCTACACATAAATATTCCAACCATAAAGTAACGGTTTTTGTCTTGATTCAAGAGAAGAGTTACAGTAGTACACACACGGGTAACATTAGCGAAAGAAGGAAATAAAAGTTATTTTGATACTGAACTAAATGTTCATGTACGTACCTGTTCCAGAATTGTCCTCTTGTTTAAATTATTTTCTTCCTAAACCAATATGCACCGTCATGATCTTCCTTTTCACTAGCCTAGTCGTCGTTCAACGACAGCGACACACAGTTGGCGCTAGTAGTCAAGTGAACAAAGAACAAACGGATTCCGTTAAGCCTTGGGTAAACAAAAGACAAACGCCATGAAACACAATATAATATACGTATATTAGATATCTACCATTCACATGAAAAGAGGTCACTGGTAAATATCTTTCTCAAATAGCTATTAGACGTCCAGTAGATATTACAGTCAGACCTTAGACATGAGCTAGCCCTCTATACCTCTTTCAGATATATATTATACATAATGTGCTATGTGGGATGTAACGCAACGCTCGCAAACAGTCGATTGTTTCAAGCAAGCACGCTTTGCGTTTGGCAACTGTTTACTACCTGTTTGTACTAGACGGTTATTGCACCATTACTTCGAACAAACATAATTGAGTTACTACGCATAGTTTAGAGGTAAGCATATGTCATTTCATATTGTTAAGTGCATGCAGATGTTTTAAGCACCGAATTCACCGGTTATCAGTCATGACGAATTTTGAACCTGAAACTAGTTTCTTCATTGTTCCGCAATAATACCCTGCTGTGATTTATGTATATTGTGCAATACATTCACTCAATGTGGGAGTATTTAACTAATTCATATTCGACTGATATTGATTATGTCCACTTACGGAAAACGCATTTTTGTGAGATTCTGTAGAGTTCAAACGTTTCGCCTCTAACATAAAAAAAAATAAGTGTGAGAAGACTGATATAAAAGTATAACACAATCCACAATTTTAAAGAATTAACCTAATTTGTGTTTGAAGCAATTATCCAAATTTCTTTATCGAAAAATTTCCGAAGCTCACATTGAAGGCATGTAATGGATTTAATACATTTATAATTTATTTGCTATCTTTATTCCATTAAATTAGTACTTCGCTACGATTTCCCACTGTACACATTCTTACAAAAGGAACACCTTCACTTATTGAAGCTGTCAATAATGCCAAAGATACTGTTATAAAGTTTGAAAAAGCTAAAGCAAATTATCTGATGGAAGACAAAGCAAGTCGCAGTATATTTGAGGTTGGAAAAATCTATGAAAATATTTTCAAAAATACAGAAAATGAGCTCTAATTACAGTATTATACTTGCTCTTTCACACATGTATCCCGAATTTTTCTTAGGGTTTTTCACGGATTTGGGGGGAGGTTCAAAGAGGATCTGGATATGAAATTAGATAACAAATACAACGTCTTTTAAAATTGCACTGACAAACTTCTGGAGGTGATTCTTCACACCAAAACAAGACGAAAGTTCCTCAGACAAATTTTCAAAATGTGCATATTTGCGAAGCTACAGGGTCTAGAAAGCATGAGGAAATAAACTTCAAAGCTTCATATATCTAACATCACGAAAAGTAGGGCTGATGTGGCATGGTTCCGTCAAAGACTTTAAATCTGCATTATCCCAAAATGCATATTTCAAAAATCCAGAATGGGCGCGCAAAAGACTTCCCAAAGGAATTAGGGGATTCCCAGAAATTCTCTAAAGTAAAGATGGGTCAAAATGCGCATGAATGAGACGGTTTCTATCAGGAAACAATAATTTGTTTGCGCAAATCGCAAGTAAATTCCATACACCGAACGATTTTCTGAGAGAAAGAAATGTGTGGTTGCATAACAAGCAGGAGTAAGAATGGCATAATTTCGAATGTTTTATTTATTTGTTATCAAAGAATTTGAATACCATTGCTCGATTGGATGCAGGAGATGACATGTGCCATCTTCACTTACACGGGAAGTCTTATTTAATGCTCATCTCGACCCACCTCTACTTCTGAAATATTGCGGAATCCCCAACTTCCTTTAAAAAATCTCTTGCGCGCCCATTGCGTAATTTTGAAATCTGCATTTTCAAATAGGTTTGTTTGAGGGTACCACGATGTATCAGCTCTACTGTTCCTGGTGTTATAAATATGAAAATCTAAGGTTCATTTTCCCACGCTTTCGGCACCCTGTAGCTCCGAAACAATGGACATTTTAAAAATCTGACAGAGGAACTTTCGTTCTGTTTTGATGTGAGGAATCACCTCCAGAAGTTCGTCGATGTAATTTTAAAACACGAAGTGTACAAATAAATCGGAATTTCGGAGAGGTCCTCACCCTCTAAACTCTCTGCTTGGATACGTCACTGACAGTGAGCTGTACGGAAGAATAGTATCGGTCTAGAATATTTAATACAGTAGCTACACAAATCAGCTTCCTAATATAGTACAGTATAATCTAATACAGTAGCTACATAAATCAGCTATCAGAAATGATAGTATATTACCAAATTGTTATTTGAGGCTTTAAAATGAAGAAACTGAACACGAAAACAAAACTCTCACAGTTAGCAGAATTTTAAATTTTCTTTGTATACAAAATATTCTACACTAATTGCAACTTTCGAAAGCGAAACTAATAAAAGCGCAATGGAAGCATATGAGATTTCCAAACTTTTAAAAAGTACTTCAAATGTTGTACAACCTGTCCTATATCTACGCCAAAGATTATACTTTATACTGTGTTAAATAAATGCATATATCTTAAAAAAAATTAGAACTTTCAAATGCGGCTGAACGGACTGGTAGTTTTCCAAAAGAAACCTGTCATCAAGGTGAGCGTAGAATCATCAGTAAATGTTGGTTGAGAAACTCTTCGCCCTTGACAAAATCCATATGTTTCAAATATGGCTAAACTTGTATTAGAATTATTACTGAACTAAGCAGACTATGCGGATATGATTCATGTATTTAATACTTTTCCGCATAATAATTGTGTGTGCTAAAATTATAGAAAAAAGCCCCGAAATATATTACTTTTAAGAAAATTGTTGTGTTGGGTTGCATAGCTGCCAAGGATATGATTTTCTAGACATCCCCTCCCTTGGGAAATTCCTATCTACGCTACTGCCTAAAGGCCACGAATAAAATTCAAATTCAAGAAGCTTTATGTACTTGTAGACTGGGATTATGGGATTCGCATGGTATTATTTTCAGAGAAAGATATAAGTGTCAAAAATATCAAAGTATCGAATTCATTAGTTGAGCTATCGATCTGCAGGAATTACCGTATTTGCAAGTATCGGTGGTATCGAAAACCCATATCTAATAACATTATTATGGTTACTGATATTTTCTATAAATGATCATTCTTATTTGTCTGAGATGGCCGTGTTAAATTTGGTTCCAATCCGAAACTTCCCCTCACTGAAACTTGTCTTGAATTGAGTACTAATCAGTTTCCGCTCATATTATAATCTATGCAACTACTGTACTGAAATAAAGCCAAATAAGCATTTGAGATACATGTATGTACTAGACAATTAAATTAAATTGAATTTAGTTTTAAGGCCTTTAGGCAACTTTGGCTCAGGCTGTATGGATGATGACGGGAATGAAGAATTGGTGGAATGAAGAAAGCGGGAAGAAATGGGAGCACCCGAGAAAACCCACGCACACGGTGTTTGTCCACCACAAAGCCCACATGGCAAGAGCAGGGATCGATCCTACGACCCCTAGTACCAGAGGTGAGCGCTCTTCCAATTGAGCCACCGCGGCCCACGATGTACTAGATAAGTTACGTTTATTGTCACAATAGCTAAAGTAAATCTACAATCTCATCTGACCTAGGATATCATCATTGTCCAGTTTATATCATAGAAACCATATCAACATTCGACATATTCTAACCGTAAAAAAAAAAAAGATATTTTGGTAATATCCACAAGGAACAACATAAACCAAATATACAAGATCAATTCAATACTTAATATAATTTCTGTTCGTTCCTGTAGTATTTATTCTTATTGCTACATCATGCAATAACCACAATTATAACTTTGGATTAACTTTTTTAGTCATTATTATTTCATCAGAATGTCACCTATCCTAATTCTTTAAACAATTAAGATAATAATTAGACATCAATTCGTTTCCCTAATAAAGGTGGAACAGAATATGTCACACCTTCTTCAGAAATGAGAATGCAAGAGGAGGAAACAAGTTACATTTTTACTTGAGAAGATATATTCAAAATCCGTCAAACGCAAAAGTGACTGTATTTACCGGCAACCAATGTAGATAGACTTGTGATATTTTTGTCAAATGAGAATGGTTCTCCAATGTTTTCAGCTAACACTACACGGTTGAAAAAAAAATCAGTTGTGTTGTGTCACCTTTCTTGAGAAGGTGCGATGTGTGGAAAGGTAGTGTGGTCGTGTGATGCACGAGTATGGCTTTGGAGATTGATCCGGAATGGAATGCGGAGGGTATGGCGTTCTAGTGAAATATATTAATTAAATATTGGCTTGTGCAAACATTAAAACTTATGCAACAATAACAAAAAACAACCGATTAATGCAATCTTCTTTCTTTAGTAAATTGCCAATGGATGGGAATTGGTCTCAATATTTCCATTAAGGAGAATCCTCTGTTACCCACCATTTTTCCCTCTCCCTTTTTCTAAGTACAGAATGAAAGTTAGGGATAAAAGCCGAGCAAGATGTTTTTTATAAGACGATATTAAGTTTACTATAGATAAGAATAGGAATTGTTTTCAATATATCCTTGGAAGTTTCTTTACATACACTCACACATGATAAAAGAGTATCTCATCCGATTGTCGACATTTTGCTGTTACTATGAATTATGTACACTATGTTTTCTGTGAAGAAAATTCCATTGTTCACGCATTGTTTTCTCAGAATGAAGATTAATTTTCGTGACTCTTGCGACCTTGAAGCACACGTTCCACACAACACCTTGTGGCTCTAGTCATCCTACAATAAGCCGTAACAATCAGAAGTCAGACCTCACCTAGGTATGATCAACACCAACAAAACCTCCTCAAGAAATTCCTAACACAAATATAAAAAGCTATAAACCAACGAGAGTGCACAATGCTTCGTTTTTGCTATAGGTTGCCGAAAGCATGGAAACATGATCTCTATAGGTTGATATTTCCAATATCATTAACAGTAGAATTGAGGCGGACCCCAAAGACTTCAAACCTGTCCTATCCAGAGCTGAAACCGGGCCAGTTTTGGTGATCCGAATGTCTCGGGACCCTGTCTTGACTCAGAATGACCAGACGAGCTCCGGAAAAAGTGGACCAGGTTCATGATCTTATTTTGAGTAACAGATGAATTTCACTTCAGGAGATAGCTGACATCGTGCACATATCCAAAGAACGTGTTGGGTCAATAATTCATGATCAGTTGGACATGCGCAAGCTTTCCGCGCGATCACAGTTCAGAGCTTCGGTTCTCCTCTCCCAACACGTCTGGTCAGCGTGGGAGCAGTAGACCACCTCCTCGCTCCAGGAGAGGCCTCATCCAGTAGTGGATTGAATATGGCTGTGTATTATTATATGTATATATACAGCGTGTTCCGTAATTCCTATGACAGCGTTTGGGAGTTGAAAGTAGACATCAAAACAAACAAAAAACTTTATGGACACAAATCACAAAGCGGCGTCCTTTACGAGTTATGGGTGTGGGAAATTTGGCGGCACGGAACTTTCAGACGCTATAGCACAAAGACGAATGGCCGTGACACAAGCGGCGTGGAATTTCATAAAGGAAGTCATATGCGTTGTATCCAAAATAAAATCAAAACTCCAGAACAATTGCGCAAGGGATTCCCCAAAGGAAGTGAGGGATTCCCGCTTATGTTTGCAAATAAGATCGGTGAAAATGAGCTGGAAAGGAAAGAGTATGTAATATTAAAGTAGAATTCGTCTGTGCCACTTCGATAGTGCAAACAGAATCAAAGATATGGAGAATTGTGGGGTTGCGATGAGTGGTTGCATAACTACCAGTAAACAAGTTGCAAGTGTATAACGTTTTTGAAATGTCACATGAAAGATAGTTGGTTTGCTGAGGTTTCTACGTACATGTGAAACACGCAAAAGCAGTACAAAACGTAGTCTTATTATTGATCTGTGTGAGTAACAAATGATACTAGTAGTATCAAGCCGAGAATCATTGTGCAAAATGTGACTGGACTCTATTCTTGTTACATAATAATCAAAGTTTGTTACCAAAGAACCCTGGGTTGCTCGGAAACCAACTGGCATCCATTCAAACCATGCAGCTAAACTCTTGGCTTTCTGCAACTCTACTGGGTGTACCTGAAACACATTTACAGTATACTGTCCTAAGTACATACTATGGAAAAAAGTCACACATATCATTCAAGACAGGCATGTGGTATTTGTGTTTGCGATGTACGCTATCTGCATTAACAGATAACGTCATTGAGTGACATGCAAAATGAATGAAGCACTTTGTGTGTCTGCCTGCCACGCGGTATGTGTGTCCGAACCCTACTGCGACCGAACATCGTGACGGAAAGTTTCACTGGTGTAGGTCATTCTCACCAGACAAATGCTGAGATACCTTCTGTAAGGCCAGGGCCGTTGCTTTCCAAATCGTGGGCCTATCCCGACCGGAGCTTCAGATACGTAATGGCCATAAATAACAAATACAGTAGTATGTAGTTTCGAAGTGTGTTTCTGGTTCCGAGAGTTTGCCTAGGGTATGACCGAACGTAATTGTTAAATCCCGAGTTCAAAGAACGAGTGAAGAGGGCCAAGACAGAAGGCGGTTTTGTACAATTTTGAAACGAATGTCGAAGCTTGAGATATGCCACTCATTGTTGCACGTGTCCCCTGTGGGTGAGTGGTAACGCTCGCTTCCGTCTAACAAAGGGGTCCCGGGTTAGATTCCCGGTGGGGACACATGTGGGTCGGAACCCACGTAAAGCTGTAGGTCCCGTCCTTAGCTCTTTAGCTCGTTTAGGACGTTAATAACAATTCACGCACGCACGCATTGTATCACATGTGCAGATCGTGGAAGACATTAATATGAATGCATGAAGTATTGGGACTTTTTCTATTTATGAATGCTTGTCGACCGGAAACAACATGATGGCACAATGAAGACTGAACCATACGAGCCTTATCATTCAAGGTTGTCACAAGACACACAGTAATCATCACCAGCTGAGCCAAAACCACAATTTGCCATTTATGTTGTTCATAGTGGAACAGTGGTGTGTGTATTCGACGTAACATAAGCGAGAAAAGAAGCAGACAATACAACACTTTTGTGCATTACAGAAAGAAAAGTAAATTTGCAGGAATAACGTGGTATAATAAACAGTTCGTACCGGTTTTACCTTCCGAGTGCTTCGCATGTCCAATCCTGGTTCTGACTTCGTATACCATTTTACCAGAATGTGTATCTATCAACAAGCGCAGCAAATTGGTTCAACAAAAACAAGCATTTTCATATGGCTTTCTAACTGGCGTGTATGACGTTCACGCTGCGAGTCCCTGCACATAACTTGACGTACACCTATCAGTACAATCTTCTCCACCGTACAACAGTTTGCTTTGTGATCGAGGCCAGATAACAGTCTCTCGTGATCTGATCGTGCAGTTTAATGCAATGGCCGAGTTCACGTTTGATGAGTATGCAGAAATGCTATTAATTTATGGCGAAGCTCATCGTCATGGAAGGCGCGTGCGTCTTCTTTACGGCGAGCGCTTTCCACATCGTCGAGTACCGTCACGTACTATCTTTGCCAGACTAGAACGTCGGCTTAGGGAGAGAGGTACGTTCACCGTCAACAGAATCGACTGTGGTACTCCGAGACGCGTACGAACCCCGCAGTTTGAAGAGGATGTGCTTCGACGAGTGGAACAGGATCCTTCGACGAGCACCCGACGCATGGCACGTGACTTGAGGGGAAGCAGTACCACTGTTTGGAGGGTTCTCCACCAAGAACACTTGCATCCATACCATATTGCGCGAGTTCCAAGTCTTGGTCCAGCCGATTTTGCGCCACATGTAGACTTCTGTCAGTGGATACTTCAGCGCTGTGCAGAGGATCCTGCATTTCTTCAACTGACGAAGTGACCTTCTCTACGGATGGTGTGTTTAACTGTCATAATAGCCACATGTGGGCAGTCGAAAATCCTCATGGTGTTCGGGAGCGCGCATTTCAGGAACGATTCAGTGTGAACGTATGGGCAGGTATAATAAATCCATATCTTCTCCCAGCACGTCTCACCGGTGCCAACTACTTAATCTTTTTACAGGAGATACTCCGGAGTTACTGCAAGACATTCCTCTTGGAATCCGAAAGCACATGTGGTTTCAACACGACGGTGCGCCTCCCCACTTCACACGGGCTGTCCTAGATCATTTAAACACTTCCTTTGAACAACAATGGATTGGCCGTCGTGGTCCAAGAGCATGGCCACCACGCTTGCCTGACCTGACGCCACTGGATTTCTTTCTGCGGGGTCACATGAAGACGTTGGTGTATGAGACCCCGGTGGAGTCGGAGGAAGATCTCGTGGCACACATTGCAGCTGCGGCTGAGGAAATCCGAGACATGCCAGCCGTTTCCGATCGCGTCTATGCGAACATACGTCGTCGGTGCGAGGCATGCATCGCTGTTCGTGGGCGTTCCTTCCAGCAGCTCTTGTAGTACATGTCGCTTCATGCAATGGACTCCCCACATACGTCAGTTGGATCGTCACAATGAGTAATCTTCGGTTCGAACTTGGTAAGTGGTACGTACTGACCTAGTGACCAGTGTTTCCTTTGTGAGTGTTCAGAGTGTCTTGTATTGCAAAAATACTTGTTTTGTGCCTTTGTCGCACGGACCCTTAATGTCCGCCGCAGGTTCTCGCAGTGGTGGTTGCTTGTGCAAAGAGGACAAGATTGCGTGGTACTGTTCGTTTCCCAATTCTGTTGTCCTTTCTATTCGAATGCGTCCTGATCTGCATACTATTTTGTTAGTTCATAGCTTCAGCATACGTTTCTAGTACTCACGAACACACGGTGAAAAGTCCTTCAGACCTCCTTACTTCCCTTCACCTATCACTGCAGTTTTGTGGTAGTGCAAACATTGAAACAACGTATGCCATTTCCACTGTA
>JAGDQP010006330.1:0-60025 GCA_022664845.1 Lepisma saccharinum | reverse complement strand
TATATGAAGAGAGAGAGAGAGAATGGAGGTTATTTTTTTTAAAAAAATAGTAAGTGGGTCGTGTGACATATCAAAGAATACGAGAATGTTCCCAGAAAATCATTACAGGTGTTGGAGTAATGTTACCTACCTCTTACGGTGTTGGAGTTACTTTTACTGAAAGTTTGCCGCTGTATGCCTAAGTCCTGTTATATGAAAGAATTTAACCATCGTTTGCAAATTCAGGAAGCTTTACTAATTTCAAATTTCGCACCGCAATGATTATAATTATCTATCCATTTTCCATCATTCCGCATTTGTGTGTTACCATACTTTATTTCCTTGTCGGTTTTTGAAGTTGTTCTGCGGAGTTTATTCATATATCAAGCGGCAAACTTTCAGTGAAGAACACTTCAATACCGTAAGGGGTAGGTCAAACCTGACACCTGTAATGACTTTCTGGGAACATTCTCGTATTGTTTGATATGTCAGATGACCCACTTACTATTTTTTAAAAAATACCTCCATCCAATATGTCGGATTTCAAGATGGCGGCCACGTTGATGATATACACCAAAATGTAGCACTATCCCACCAATCCACATTTGTGTACTACGATACTTCATTTCCTTGACGGTTTGTGAACTACAAGGCTGTACTGCGACTTTTTACTCACTGCAAATATAACTAATTTCACGATTTCAAAAAATTATTACATAAAAATGTGTCAGATCGTGGGTTTTTTAATGTTATTTCCGGTACATGTACGTTCGAATAAAGACAATAAAAATATTTCATATTAATATCTTCTGATCAGTTGGGAATGTTCCCTCGTTAGTACTGTATTGGCATCACGCTGTTCCTAGCACATTAATAAATACTGCATTACATTATTATAACAACAACAAATGGAGTGATATTTCACGTTACTAATGAACGGTTAAATAAAAACTTAAAATTCATGCATACGGGGAAACATCGAGTTGCAGGTGATGAATAGCAATACAATCACGATATTTTGATATCCTCTGAATCCAGAAAAAGTGACAGTAACCCTAAAAAATGGTTTTATTATAGTTGCATTTTCTATGACGAATTATTTTCGAGAAATTATGTGCAATGAAGAACAAACCTACACAAAGGTTAGTTCTTTTTCTACAACCATACGTCACCGTTCAGTAAAACAATTTATCGCAGTGTGAACAGGGTCGGGCAGATGGTGGGCGGGCGACAACTACCCGAGGACGCGTTTGCATTTTGATGTCGATTCCGTGTCTTTTTTTTTCAAAACCCGACGTCGGGCCGTAAGTTGACCCGACGTTCGCCGACATCGCCTGGCTTGCTGAGAACGAACCTAAGTGTGCCAAATCTTAGTCCCGAAAAAGTTGTTCTAGAGATATAAGGCGACAAAAATACCTAATGATGATTGTTTTACAAAACTCATAACTCGGAAAGTATTTGACGTAGGACTTTCAAACAAAAAGTGGGGTAGGAAAGTGTATATGCTGAATCGATTTATGGTATGCTACTAGAGTAACCAGTGGCGTCCAGGAAATATCTGTACGTACGGGGGATCAACTTTAAGAAAAATGAATGGAAAGTGGGTTAAGTTTTCACGTAATTCGAACTTTACTGAGCAAGTGTTAGAGAAAACATTTTATTTCTTCTCACGGCTTTGCAGCACGATAGCTAATAGTGGTGAAATCAGTTTGGCGTCAACAACCTCGCCCTTAGCCAATAAATCAACTATTTGGAAGTGTATCATAAACAGAGATTTTGTAGAAGTGGTACACTGAAACAGTAGTATACCGAGAATAAGAGGAAAAGGTATACAGAGAAAGGTTAGTTTATGGTCGGATTTATTACGTAATATGTAACAACTATTGTATAAAACACATTTGATAAATTGTGACTTTTGGGGGCTATAGTTCAGAGTTACAGTTTAAACTATTTTCATTGAGGATAGCTCCAAGCGACAAGTTATAGAATTAAGAAAAAGTTACATCAAATTGACTATTAAATTTCCGATACCAATTCTCTCACACTACTGTTTCTTCAATCGCAATATTTCAATCTTTTAATGCTCTGCTTCAATGTTCTTCAGGAAATAGTTGAGTTCTTCTTGACATACCAAGTTGCTGACGTAATGATGATTCCAGCAAAATGAGCTATCGTGAGAAACCGATTCGGCATATACTGTACACTTTTCCTACCCTTTTTGTTTGTTTGAAAGACCTTCGTTAAATACTTACCGATAAATCTGTATTGTAAGAATTTTTTTGTTTGTTAAATATTTACCGATAAAAAATAGCTTGCAAGTGAACTCCTACTTGACACAAGAAAATACTTTTGAGTAAAAGCACACTTTTATTCACCTGATAGGCGAGAAAATGTTTTACTCGCGAGTCAACACTTTCGAGTATTTGCTTCTTTTCATTCACTTCACCCATTGCTATATGAGATCACAAGACACTTTCCAAAACGGAAAAGACGAGGTCTCCCTGATGGTGTCCAGATATCAGAGGAGGAGACCGACAATATACGCTATAACACCGACACGACGGCCATCTCGAATACAACGTAAGTTATGTAGATGGGAAGGGGTCGTGTGACATAAATCTGGGGTAGAATTAAAAAAAAAACTAATGGTGTAACCTCTTATAACATATCTGTAATAGTATAGACGTGAACAGGGAATCATGTGAGCAGAGTAGTAGTCTCTCTTAACACAAGTACTGGAATATACAGAGGGAAATATTAACAAGCTGATTACCTGTTAATTGTAGTAAAGAAAGATCTTTGTTAATATTCGACACAAGCCAATTACAAACTCGATCTAAGCTTGATAAAAGGTTGCCCTCAAGAGTATTATAACTGAAAATGCTCTTTTCCAAAATTTATAGCAACACCAAATTAAACGAACGGGAATAAATCAAAATTAAACAACAACTTGGAAGACAGAATTTCTTATTACATCAGTACAAAATAATGAATGAAAGGGTACATCAAGTAAAAAGAATATTTGGTATAATGTTACATAATAATAAAGACAGCATAATTAGGCTGTTACTTTTGTACAAAATTTAATGAGCCTATCATCTGCTTCTTTCATGACTCATGTGTTCAACACAGTAAGAAATACGCTGCACAAAAACATTTTGCTGTTTTCACGATGTTGAAAAAATAACACCCGTCGTATATACACAAAACTTCCTGTCGCAGATAAGCTACTAATCATAGAAATTTTATCTTCCTAATATAATATAATAGAAAATACTTTCTTCTGAGGTATGTAGTTCTTTCAAATGTCTAGAATTCACATACAAAGCTGAAAACATGAGTATTTTAATCACATGTATGTATACTTCTCAACGATGGTTGTTGTTCAGTTTTGCTTAATTACACCCATTGGGATAACAGTAACCACATGCTCTTACACTTTCTTTGGTGGCAGTGATGACAGCAAACACACGTGAACACACGAACCGTGCTTTTTGTTGGTTATGTGCAGGACTAGCTATGGTTATCACTAAAATGCTTAATTTTATTAGCGTCATGTCTATTATAATACCAAATCCCTACTGCGGTGTATCTCTTGAAGGAAGGGCAATGTAGCAACAGAGTTCACATCAGGCATCTTGTAATGGAAGCAATCATAGTCACTTCGAAGAGAAGCAACACATATTTCGATTTACTTCTTTTTGCTTTTGCCGAGAGTCAGAGTGTGATGACTGCTGGTCAGTTGTTGTTGTTGCAGTTGTTGCTTTCTTCGGTTGAATTCCACTATTTCATCCTCTAATTTCTTTCTCGATTCCTCCAGTTTCTTCTTGTCTTCAGCATGATCCTTTTTCAACTTGTCAAATTTTGCATGAAGCTACGGAACAAAAGAATACATATTAGAAACCACTGATTTCATATCTTATTCACATACAGATATGTCTTACACATACAATCTCATGAAAAATGCTTATCATACCCTGCTTCCTTTAAATACAAAACTCAGAGGTTTAAGCATGTTTCTAATGTCCCATTGTTGCAGCAGAAACGTGTTATACAGGAATGAAAAGAATTCTCACCGAAATATATATATATATATTTTAAAATATGATCCGATCCTTTAATGTTCGTTGTTCATATCTGTGTACTCCACTGTACAAATTCATGCTACTTTTGGAAGTTGTAAAGACGACATTTTAGAACATTTGCAATTGAGTAAACAAGATTTAAAAACCGGAAAAGCAAAGCAAACCAACCAAAGCCGAATTTGCAGCAATATTAATTCTTCTGACGAATGATCGAGGGTAGCGTTGTTCGCTCATCTGAAGTAATTCCTGTTGGACTCCCTTGAGGATGAATTATGAGTGTCGATACATCAGGAAATGTCTTGGTAATAAAATAAAGGCTTCATAGACTTATGAACCATTTACGTCCAGTTTGTAAATAGTATTGATAGTTAAACCCTATCTGATGCAGTAAGTTATTTGTGAAAAAGTATAGTGCTGGTGAAATTGGTTGTTCGACTTCAGAGAAACGCAAGGATATAAAAACCTGTATTGAATTACCCTGTTGGTCCTGGTACACTGGGTGATGATGTGAGAACCTGTAGGCTGGTGAAAAGCGCTTTCGGTTAAGCATCCCTGCATAAGTACGACGATGATTGGTCGCAACCTCACTGGCGTCGAAATGCAAAATCCCGGAATGGGGCATACCAATCGCTCATCGGGGAATGTAGAGTATTAACATGTTTAGATATAGTGTCAGTTGAGGGAGTTTTTATGTTAAACGTGAAATCCGAGCGCCATTCAGCAGATTAAAGTTAAAACGATTCAGCACCTTGAAAAGGAGGAGACGAGTCCTTCAGGTCACTATGGGATTATTACTATTACTAGTAATATTTTTAGAGGACACTTTGCTGTAGACAGTCCAGTTACTAGTATAAACAATTTTTCTTTAGTTGAAGCTTTGTCAGGCAATAATAAAGACACTCTTGAGAAAGAAGAATAAATCGTGAACTAACGTTATTGAGTGTGTGCATTTCTTATAATTAAGCCTACATTCTGGGTATTCAAACATCGTAGTATATTGGGAGGCGGGACTAATTCTGAATAATAGTTACATTTTGATAATATTCAAAGGAAGAGATATTTTCTTTAGAAACATTTCGAAGAATTTATTAAAAGTCACAGAGGATGCATCCAGTCTGTCTTTTGAGGTTTGCTCATCGAAGTTTGTTTGATCAAATTATGATTTACTTTGAGGCTGAGCGATGCGTATATGAATGTTGTTTTAAGTGGATATTTCAACGGTACGAATAATGGAAGGTTTTGTGTGAACTCACAAGAATATTTTTCTGCGTTCAAGAGAAAATAACTATGAATCTTTAATTACTGTGTGTAAGATTTAATTAGTGAGATTATAAGATCTTCCTAGCATTCCCCTAGTTAGTGGCTCAAGTAATAAAGTTTTTTGAAAGATTTCTCCAAACAAATAATTCCATATTACTTTAAGCGTCGTCACACGTGAAAAGCCAAAAACAGTGATATATAGCTCATACAGGAAAAATGTAATACTTATATTTTGTGCAGACTTAATTCACACAGGAAAAGCCATATTTATATTACGTGTATTTTTAACTCATACAGGAAAAGCTACACTTCTATGGCTTTGAAAGTACAAAGGTTTTGAAAGCAATCCTACAATAAAACATTTGGATACACCAGAACCGCAACCTACAAAATTGTTCGGCATCGACCTAACGGTCATATGGCCACGTAGCTTCTCCGTGCATCGTGACGCTTTAATATTACACGAACCCCTATCCATAATATGATTTGATTTATTACGAAATCAAGAACCATACAAACGTCTACTTTGGATAAAAAAGGAGGAAAATTTTCAGGCATCATATAAGAAGTCGTCACCTCGTGTTTATATCTTTTGTAATATCGGGTTGCATTAAGTCATACTAATTACCACATGACAAACAAACGTTTGTATGTTATATCAGTACATTATCGAAGTTTCTATGTCGTCTCCACTTGATATAACAGAAAGACTGAAAAGCTCAAGCGAGGATGACCCGCGTGCCGTACCAATCAACTGAAAATCTAATTTTCTAAACTGTCAATGAACATTTTAATAGATTCAGCTATAACTACTAAAGAAAGTGGGTAAAAAATGTAATTTTAATCTCAACAGGAAGTACACGCAAGACAGGTCATTCAAGAGAAATTTTCCTAATACAGAATAAAACAACAAATTGTTACGGATGTAACCATATCAAATAATATTACAACAATTTTGAAACTGGAGTAGGTGACGATTGGGGAAATGGAAGGAGAGGAGGTAAGTAAATTTAAAGCTTCTCGCAGTTTTACATGCACATTATTTCTATATCGAGGGGTATGTGTAGAAATAAATTGGTGTAGATGGATATGACTGTATTACAAGCTGGAGCTTTATATTAAACAACTTTTAAAGTTAAATGTTATTTCTAGTAAGAAGTGTTTCTCCCTTACTTGATATTAAGTCACTTTTTAAAAATTTACACAGAGATCAGCAAACTAGAAATTCCACATGCAAATCAAAACACATTATTGTTTAGATTACTTAATATTTGTAGGAGATTATTCTTTATTCATGCATCAATAGAATCAAATTCCAAAAAGATATTGAACATCACAAATTCTTATTTGCGTAATATATAATCCTAGAGTAATCTTAGAACTGGAGAGTTGATATCTAAATTTTACTTCCGTGTTCCCTTGCGAATAACCAGAAATAATAACCTCCTTCATTGTGCCACGCCTAGGCTAAGTATACTGCAGCGCTCCTTATTCCATAGACTAGTACAATAACCTTGATTCAAATATTGATATTTTCGGATCTGAACACACTTTCCATCGAACACTAAATACAAATATGTGAGTTATTCCTCTTGTGTAGTGTAATCGTTATGTTTTTTATATCAATTGCTGTGTTATGTTTTGTTTAAAATTTAATTTCATGTTATTTAGTTTGTAGTAAAGTTATTTAGTTTGTAGTGAAATTATTTAGTTTGTTGCATTGTTATTTTGTTTCTGTGTAAAATGGTAACTCAAGCTGTATCTGAAACTTAATAATAAATAAATAAATAAAATAAATATTGCGGTCTTTGAGGGATTCCTAAAATTTCCTGCCCAAAATTTTAGACATTTTCCAAATTTATTACATAGTAAACCACAATTTTCTGTTAAAATATCCTAAAATGACATTCACACTAAAGACAATAGACAAACACGCTGCGTGCACACAACTACTATTTGGAAATGGGATTGGTACATTTTTTTTTCTTGTGTGTATTGAAAATTGAGCTGAGTTGAGAACCGATCCGAAAACGTGGTAGTCAGAAAAGGAAATGGAATCAGAGAGGATGGAAAATGATTATACAGAAAAGATATAAGCTACTAACATAAAAAAAAAGTAAATCGGTCATGGATGAAAGAAAATAATACGCATGTTAAAAGCAGAAAAAAAAAACAACATAAAAACTTCAAGTTTAGACCGGGTTTCAGTTTGCTCTCAAACCTTTAATGAAGACTCGATGTGTTTGAGGTAGGGTATAGGATATGGATCACAGCAACACGGAAACACATCAAAGCCACCAAGCGGTCGTAGCTCAGTGATAAGAGCGTTAACTTCTCATTCGGGAAGTCCTGGGTTCGACACCAGCGACCGACCATTCTGCCAGGTCTTTCCAAGGCATTTTCCTCACACACCAGGCAAATGCTCGGAAGATACCTTCAACTTAGCCCACGGCCTACTATTTCTCGCATCCTTTCCCCTACCCTATTCCGACCTTTTGCCTAAATGCCTTAAAGTTGACAAAGCAATAATTTTCTTTAAATCATATTCGTAATTAGCTTCATAAATAACTTCAAATTTACATCAAAGCCACTGTTATGCAGTTGCATGTGTACGAAAACTGGGAAATCGGGTCTGTTGGTATCGGAAAAGTGACCGTGATTATTGTCATGGAAATGAAGGAACCTCTTGTTTCTCTCACATAGAAAACAGGGCAGAGTGTCCAAATGAGGATGCACTTGACAGGTTTCTTTCGAATGTAAAGTGAAGCTGCCATCGGCTGTGACGATTGAGAGAGAGAGACGTAATCAAGATGGGACAGGTTTTATATCTAGAGTTGTTTAATTTGTGGCCGGCAACTGAAGACAACAGGGAAGAATAATTAGTGAGAACTAAGATGTTTCTAAGAGAAAAAAGGTGCTGAAAAACTAATCTCGGCTTGGTAAGGAAATCCTGATCTGGACTCGGGATCAGATTGGAGTACATGGAAGTGGGAACGCTGATTTTGTTTGATCTTGGTTAGTTTAGGATGAAACTGAGTGATTAAGCCAGTAGATTCGGATTGATACTGGGAGTATGAGCAGGTTGAATGTCCAAGGATGTACGTCGAATCTGCTTGGCTACGAGGTTATGTGGGTAGCCTTGGTTGACTAGAGCTTCCTGGAGGCGTTGGTTGTAGGTTTCGGTTGCAGAATTACAATCCATAGTAAGAAATTTAATACACTTACATCTTTTTCGGCTTCTTTAAGTTCAGATTCTTTCTCCTTAACTCTCACCACAAACATCTGTCTCATTTCATCTTCCTTTTTCTGCAGCTCTTGAATGTGGTCACTTCGTTTCTGCTCAAAAGTTTGTTGGAAACTGATAGGCTTGTTCTCTGCATCTACATCAGTGAAACCCATCTAGATACAAAAGAATAGTAAATTTAACATATTGAAATGACTTACATGAAAACAAATACCATACTTAACGGTGCCGATTACCTCAGTCATCTACAGATTTTATTTTATTTATTTATATATATGGTAACATTTTTTAAAACTCATTCTATGCATCCTTAAAGTGAAACCTAGTTCAATTTTCACCTAATTATACTTAACGTTATACGAACGAAAATGAATTAGTTTTATATGGGAAAAGTAAGACCATGAAATATATTTGTGAACAGATTCCAGTGATTAAAAACCTTTCGTATTTTTCTGTGAACAAAATAAAGGAGACTCACTTTTGAGGAACCTTTCGATATCCTTTAAAGGTTAAGTGTCTAATTAGGTAAATTAAGATGTCCAATTATATAGTGAGATGCACCACGTATTCGCTTTTCATTGTTGACAATAATATGGGGTAAAGTATTATTATGCTAGCAGTCAATTGGAATCAAACCAATAATGCAGAAAATTAATAACTAAATCATAGAAGAGAGTTTCTTTATAACTCTTAGTGATTATCAAGTTGAACCTCTATATCATAATGTTCTAAAATAGATAGATTGTATACAGGAGAATTTCAAGATGAATCTGCGCATTTTAAAGAAGCATACCGTTTTTTTTTAAAGTAGTTATGTAGTAAGTATACTGCCTGACTTGTAGTATTATATAATATACTTAAGGTACTTATTGGTTTTGTTATGTTTAGCTCTCTTCTTTTTATAATGCAACCAACCTGTAACCATTTTTAAAAACTATTTGAAGATGGAATTAAGACTTTAAAATCTGCTACCAGTTTCATTTGCCAGTTGTCCTTGATTTCTTTTTGCATAATTGTATAAATATCAGCCAATAAATTTTTGCTTATGTAAGCTCAGGGAGATCCCTGCTCGATTCTGCAAATCTGGCCACATCTGTATGCCCCTGTAGCTTATAATGTGATGGTATGTATGTAATTTGGATATCTATTCCCATTTTTCTGTTTAAATCGAATAATTTTGATACATACAAAATTAGTGCATGTACTTTGTACAGTGCTTTATACAATCTTTGGAGAGTCTGAAGTATACTTTTGGAATCCGATTTTTTTTTTTTTTTTCAGTAGACTGGCTATAACCGATTGCCTTATATAAAGAATAGCTTTCTGCATAGTACAGATTTAATAGTGGATCAACTTTATATTGTAAGGCGTACTTTGTTCTGAGGGTTCCAGACAGCGCAACCTGTAGATGTGTCATTACTACTTCCATCAGTGAATACATGGTAGTATCTTTCCCTTTTTACCGAATATTCCGTAAAATTTGTAAATTTCCGGAAATGAATGTCTGATGTTATTTCTACTGCACATGGAGTTTTAAACATTGCAATTCTGGTGGGAGTATACATCCTAGATATGTAATTACCATATCTATTGTTTATTATAGTCCATATAGTTATTCTTTCGATTTTTTATTATTATTATTTTTTTTTGATTGAATATTTGTAACATATTGCAGTTTTAAACGGATGTAATTTATTGTGTTATACTTTGCATAAAAATTATGATGCATGTTTCAATCTTCGTGTAAAAAAAATGTTACATGTGATTCAGCATTCTAGCCAAAATAGGGTTATTCTTCGAAACTCCTAAAGCTATACAAAGAGCTATGCGTTCTAAGATGTACAGATTTTTATATAAATTTTCGATACATATTGTATTATTTCTAAGCTGTATTCTAAATTAGGAATTATATAATTCTTGATAAATGATGATAAACGAAAAGGGTATCCGACAAATTTGGTAGTTGCTATAATTGAATTTGAATTTATGCCCTGTAGGCATCTAAGTCTGAGGTCGTGGTAGTTGCTATAGATCGAAGTATATTTAGTAACTTATTTCCTCTGATATAAAGTTTAGTAAAATGTGATTTGAATGTAATTTTTTTCTAAAGTAAGACCCAAGTATTTTACCGTATGATGATAATGATGATAAGTACATTTGTTGCCTCTAGAAAAGGGTATCCGGTTATGTTAGATTTTTCCGCGGATATGAGTACATTTTTAGTTTTGAACCAAGTAGTAAGACTGATAATCAGCTTTTCTAATTCCTTAAATTGTATTTTTTGTTTACTATCAGTAACTAAAATTGCAAGGTCATCTCCGTATAGTAAGTAATTAAATGGTTTTGGAATTATTTTATACAATTCTATTAAATAATAATGGTGCAAGAACTAATCCTTGAGGAACACCTGCATTGATCATTATTTCTTGTTTAACTGCGCCACCCTTTCCTTCTATGAAGGATTCCCAATGCTTCAGCTTTTTTTAATTATGAAATCAAGTTATTTTGAGTAAGAGATTTTAAACATTGATTTAATGCGCTTTTTTTTTTGATAACCATGATTCTTGACGCACTGTAACCCGACTAGAGGACGTCATAGTGGTATTTATAGAAACAATAAATTCATTATAATGGTCTTGTATGGACATTTTATTTGGAATTTTGTGTTGAAGTATTTTATCAAATGTTTCTCTAAAAAAAGTCCAATTTGCCTTGTTGAAATTCCATTTCCTAAGTGGAAATATGTTCTGTTAGTTGTTCATGTATATTATTACTTGTTTCCAGTATATGGAAAGTGATCACTTGTGAATATGTGGTCAGTCGTTCATGTAAATTGATGTGACAGATCACTTGTATTGCTAAATCTATGAATGATAGAGTATTAGCATTGGCCGACATGTGCATAATACTTTTATCGGTTCAGTAAGACTAGCAAGTGATTATCCAAAAATTCCCCAACTTTTTCTACTAATTTACATATATAATTTGAACTTAGTTCTTGTAAATGCGTATCCAATCCCCTAAAATAAACATTGGACTATCATTGGTAGTATATAGCTGGGAAAGACTGTCTGTAGTTATTTTTTGACTTGATTTAGATGATGGAATGTATACAGAAATTACTGTAATTATTTTGTTGCATATTTTAACTTTTACCCCACACATATCCACATGAAGTGTTTACATAACAATAATTCTGGAAACAATTGTAGTTCTTCAGAACTTATAGTTTCATGTATTAATATTCCCACACCACGCTAATTTTCGTTATATACATTAGAGATGGCATTATAATTTTTTATTTCAATATTTGATTTTTCCTGTCCCCACATTTCGGATAAGCAAATAACAGCCGGTTTTTCATCTTGAACTAACTGTGATATAAGTAACTTTTTCGTGCAGCAAAAGACTTCACATTCCAGTGTATTTTTTTTCTCTTCATTTTAATGCAAGCAATGTAATGTTTATAATAGCTTTTCGACCAAAAAGAAGAAAGAAAATCTTTCCCGCCTTCCTTTTTTTTTCTCCCACCCTTTTCTTTCATCGAAGGATATGTGAAATATGTGGTGATACGTTAAACTATAGTTACGTTGGATCTAGTAAATTAGTTAAGTTAGCAGGTATTTCCTGACATTTGCTAACCATCTTTTTAGCTTTCGTTGTTAATGTTATATAGAAAATAATCTACCGTTTCTGATAGTAAACGCATCATATTAGCAATAGTTCTTTGAAATATGATTTGTTGTGATTTTCGTTCTCAGTGGGAATGATTTACAAGTGGTTTTCGTATATATTTGAGGAACTTGATGTTTGTGGATTATCGTAGTCTGTTTTGTCCAAATGATTGGGCGTAGATTTATGACATCGCTCTCTCACATATACACTACTGAATATTTGACTGTTAATCATCTTTTGTATCACCATGGCTGAAGTAAACAATGTTGATAAGTACTTGTATGCAACACTGTATAATGAAGAACTGCAATAATAATTATGGATGATTGTTTTGACTATCAAGAATCTCAGTTTCTGAAACACACGTTCTTTAATGTGCAAAGGATACTTGAAAAATGTTTGTCATAAAATAATGCATTCTATCACTTACCTGTTCCAAGCGTTTCTTTCGGTACAATTCATAATGACGACAATGTGTTTTCTCTCTCATATCTTCCATATTTGTGCGTATCAACATTTCACGGAGTTTCACGAAGTCGCAGTGTGCTTCATTTTCAACTGTGAAAGAAAGCAAAATAAAATCTAAAATGTGAAACTAAAACCAGATGAAGAGTTTGCCTGTCGATTCTCTAACAATAATTTTAAATAAACTTG
Source organism: Lepisma saccharinum (assembly GCA_022664845.1). Taxonomy (NCBI): domain Eukaryota; kingdom Metazoa; phylum Arthropoda; class Insecta; order Zygentoma; family Lepismatidae; genus Lepisma; species Lepisma saccharinum. The sequence goes on along the minus strand of JAGDQP010006330.1, from coordinate 47,128 downwards.
TTAAGTAGTTCTTTGCCTCCATTTGTAGTAGGGAGTGACTAACGTAAACCAACAATTGATAAACTACGTAAGACCCCTTTGCAAATTACATACTTTTCAGACATATGTTGTTCACCGTTAATGAAAAAACTCATGACGAGCGTGACACTAGTAATAACTATTTTTGAAATAAGTTCATTTATACTATCACGAATTAATGCGCAACTATATGCAGTTCTAGAGTATCGGATAAGTAACTCCTGATTTTTAAATTATAACTTTATTGTTTGCTAAGCGACTTGGTTCAAACTGATATTATACACTCTCTCATTGATGTTTATATGATTTTTTTCTTCTTGAAGCATCGTACCTGCGCTGTGTGTGGAAGAGAACCAACATACTATCATCCTACTAAACGGCTTGGGGATCTGAGGTGTGAGTACAAAGAACGTGAAATCAGTGCAAAATTGGACGCAGAATGAATTAAAATTTCCATTACAAGTTCTTAACGATATGCGGTGTCATCGATGTAAAGAGGTCGGGGAAGACCATCGATCTCAAGGAAACCAGACAATGCTGCCAGAGTTCATGACTGCAGTTAACGTACCAGTTCGATCAAGCATGTTTGGGGTGAATGATGAGCTCATATGAACTTTTAAAATTCAGCATCCTTATGCGTTATAGTAGGGAAAGTTGCTCGATAGATGGCATCACCATATAGGCACACAGCGAGATAGTATTCATTACGATTTATGTTCATATTGACAATCATCTTACTGTTTATACGGATATTAATAATGATTCATCAATATTGAATTGTACAAAAGTATGTTCAAAGTCATTTTCTCCTATGATATCGCTGTTCAAGATTAAATTACCAAGGGGTTTAGTATAATGTATATGGTACCTTTATTAGATGAACTCAGGTGTTCTCATACAGTCTCATATACTTTCAAGTATTTTGATTAAATGATATTTTAATTCGACCTATCTTTTATTCGACGCTTTGAAAGTTTCTCATAAGTAATATTCTCAGAAGAGAACTAACTGTGGCTCCGTGAAGGTAGTCGAAGTCCTTGATAGATAGGGACATCTTGGCTCTCTTCTGCGCGAAGACTAAATTTACTATTGTTGTTGTGTAAGACTGATATCAATATACTACTCAACTAAATAACTTCAACCTGGAATCTCGACTAAGTTCGCGAGTAACACCTCAGTTAAAGAAATTCTCTCTCTTCCTTAACTGGAACATGAATGACTCCTTTGCCAACAGAATGAAATGTCAGCTAGTTTTATATGCCTACTTCTTATTCCCCTTCTGTGCAATTTTATTACAGGCGTTTACTTATATCCTCAAAACTATTTAATACTCTACACTCCTTTGATTTCTTCATTTACTTGTTACAAAACAAGTTGTTAAGGATTTACTTTTACTCAACTTGATCAGTTTCAGTGTAAATCAACAAATGTTTATAAAAAATAATGGAAATGCTGAATGGCATTGTTGTTGTATTTCTGACTAACATTCACTGAACGATTGGTTTTGAAAGTTGCCGGGTAAACATAACACGTGTCAAAATATCCCCACATCGATTAGACTGAGATCTACACCGATAACAAGCAGATAACAATGGTGCAACTCTTTCATCAAGTTATTTTGTCTTCATGTAGAATCTTTATTTAGGAGCTGTCTTGTGGAAACTATATCCAGCCATTGGCTGGAATTAGCACTATCTTCTAAAAACTTCTGTGATCTAAGTGTTCATTATCATTATTATATGTGAACAATTATATTAAATAACCTGGTTCTTGTGAGATTCAAGAGGCTGCCAAACCATTACGACCTCTTTATATTCATCACATTGGAAGAAGAAGTAATTTAACGTCGCCATTCTTTCTGCTGAGAACCATTATAAAAACGAGTATCATGCATTTTAATTTTGTTTCGATGAGTTACGGATGTCGTATGTTGAGATCAAAGATGATTTAAAAGGACTATTACTTTTCGTTCTGTAGTAAGACCTCTGAAACGTGCAGAAGATTGAAGTGAGATGTACTTCAACTACGCAAATGTACCCAAGGTCGTTGATTTTTGTTTCGCGTGGAAGGATGTCGTCCAATGGAGAGTTATGTTCGTGATATTGTTGAGCCATGGATTTGGCATACTGGTTGATCATATTGCGCATTTTGACACGATCGCGTGCTTTCACGTAAGTGATATGAATTTGTATTTCTTATCTTTTCCTTAATATATTGTAAGCGTACTGTGTATTGATGGTAGAAGATACTTGATGCAGTTTGTTTTCTGGTGTAAGGCTTTTACGACATATTGAAAATCAGCTAAAATGAGCACGTTATATGAAATCAATTGTAGAAAACATTTCACTGCTAAATAATTTCTTTGCATTTCTGCTGTGAAAACGGAAGTTTAATCCATTAGTCATTTTTTTTCTATATGGTTACACCAAGTTACTCATTGCTATACTTTGTTCAGATCTACTAAATGATTAATTCTCAGACATAACAATAACAACAACAACAAATACAACAATTGCCTCCTTCTCGAGTAGCTTCTAAGTCTTGAATGCACAATATGGATGGGAGAACAGATCCTGCTGTTTCAGCAGTTTGAGTGTTAATATTATGTTAAATATTAGTTGTTTATGAGCCTAACAATCATAGTTAAAAAGTTAAAACATTTTGTAATAAATATGTAATTAGACATGTTTAGTAGTTAACTCAAGCAGTGTTCAATTTGTCGACGGGGAAGGGGAGATGTCGGGAATTTCCCTGCTACTTGGGGAAAAAAACAACCACTAGTTTTAGGATTCCCCCTACTTCATTTATAGTAAATCGAACCCTGCACTTAAGTCACACCAGCATGCATACATTACTATTATTTCGTAGAGGAATACAAGTGTATGACCGAAGATCTCGTGACAAAGTGGTGAACCCAGACTCCTGACAATGAAATGTGTACCCTTCTCTCAATGAGAAAAGATCTTCCATTAAAGTTACAGCCACTCAAGTGTATTCATAGTTGCGCGTTACTAAATCAAGTGAGGCATCCTCATTTAATCATTCTTACATGTTCCAGTAAGTTAAAGGTACATAATTCATATATTGTCTCTATGGCGTTCTTCGTTTACAGTATTGATTTTATCTTCATTTCAAAAGAAAAACGTAGGAATATTAAAAATCACAGAACCAAATTTGATGGGACCAAGGGTGATTCGGTTAAAGCAGTAACATAGTGATTTATATACTATAGTTTAACTGCACTACATGTTAAAAGAACAACTTTATTTTGAAGTAAACAAAACAAGTTTTCAAACACAGACCTACTTCTACAATGTAATATTATAATATAATAACTGTACTGTATTTTTACTGAATATTGCAAGGATTTTTCAAATAATTCGTTCATAATTAAGAGTATAAATCAAACATAGCACCTGCGAACTGATAAAACCAAAATTTTATTTTCTACTGCGCCGGGCATTTGATTAATCACAGAATAATGAAGAACTGTCTTAACTTTCTCTAAAGGACAACTAAAGGCCCACATACAGTGAACAAATACCAATACAAAATACACCTAAAGAAGACACTATAGCTAACCTGTAACTACAATGCCTACCTACAGGGTGATTCTTCCGCGAGAGATCCTAAAAAATTGTCTATAAAAAATTATGTTATTGAGATAATAGTTTGAAAATTTATATACACTTACCTTCCTTCAACGATGCAAAACAGAATATGCTCACAATCGATGCTGAAAATGTTCTTCCACATCCAAGCGCACTTGAATGTGCTTCACCGAATTCTAGAATGCTTTTCTTGAAGTGTCGACGTTAACGGCTTGAATCTCTTGGCGTAAAGCGTCTTTGAGTAGTTCGATTGTATGCGGTTTATTTTTGTACATTTTGACCTTTGATTGGCACCAATAAAACAAGTCGACAAATGTTCGATCGGGAGATCTGGTTGGCCAAGCTTTTTTTTTTTTTTTTAAGATAATTCTGTGACTATGAACATTGTTACTCATGCGACATTCGACTCGCAACTGTCGAGATGGGGATGTGAAAAAAGGGAAATGTAGACTAGACAAGACAATTAAATCCCAGAGGCCGACATGCTGTTTTACACAGTTGACAGTATGTGTATGTAAATTTTCACGCAATTATCTCAAAAACAAACGTTTTTATAAGCAATAGTTTGGGACCTCTAGCGAGAGAATCACCCTGTATAATGGACTATGGATTTTTCATCATTGTCTTTTTCAGTGGCTTTGGAAACAAAAAATAATTGTAGGAGTCAAATATTGGACAGAAAAAGAAACCTACAGATTTATTGACAATTCAGTTAACTTTTCCTTCCTGGGAAATAACATCTCGCGACATCTATGTGCTGAAGGAGGAAAACTAAATAAGGTATCTGCGAAGACTTGTTCCTTTTACAGTTTTCCTTGGGAATATACCTTATTGAGCTAGGAACCGTTGGCAAATTCCTAACTTCCCATATCTTCGGATGAAAATTATCGCTTACTTCCCATAATATATCCAACTTTTCTCTAATTGATAGTGACTTTCTCTACTACAGGTTCAACTTGGGATAGTATCCCAACAGAAACTAAGAAACGCGCATTCTCTAGCAGTATTGAAGAGGAAATACATATATATTAGACATGTGTACAGGAACGTCACAAACACAATAAAACGGAGGCAACACTTTGTAAAAGCTTTCCCACGTGATAGGAGAGAAAATGGACAGAGAACTGGTGCTAAGGAATCTCCATGTTGCCAACTATATATAAAGCTCAGAAAGCATGCCAATCTAACCACCATACTAATCTCTCAAATTTCTTGTGCTGTTTACTTTCTATATTGTATACTGCATTATACGTAGCTTGACAATTTTGTACTTACGTATTTGGTATGTAATCAAGATATTTCCATATGGCCAACGATAATGTGATCGACAAGTTACTAGTATGCGTTAGTAAGTGCTCAACTACCAGGGTTGAAAGTTTGAATACATATTATCCACAAATTTATGCCACATAAAATTAAGAAAGTAAATAAATAAATTAGCTACGAATTCAAATGAATATGTAGCCTATATATATTCAAAATGAATGTTACTTGAGACTCAAACCATTGCCACTTTAATAGTGAGACAGGATTTCCACCAACTTGACCAGAACGAATTCCCTAACTTCACCTGGTTTTCCAGATAATTGCTCACATGTTTCTAGAAGACTATTTCCATGTTTCTTATACATAGGCTGTTTAAAACTGCACAACAATATTTTAAATACAAACATGATAATTGATAATGTTAAACTTCGTCAAAAACACCCAATTTTGGAGTGAATTTCCTCTAAATGCACCGTTATCACGGCATCGTCAACAATGACGTAATATTTTAACAGATAATGAGAAAGCAGTGTTCGCTTAGCACATCACAACTGCAGTTGTAGCCAAGTCTATGACTGGGGACTGCAGCTATCAGCAAATTCAAATGCTTGTCTACCACGCACCGTCAATTCCGTCAGAATAAAGTGCTTTATGGAGAATTCCTTCCAAGGTGTACTCTTCAATCATAAGCATTTCAAACCACTGGCTCTAGCTGCAATCTCTTTCATGCACATCTTATTACATAAGAAATGTTCTAACAAAATGGAAGTTAAAAGAGGGCAGAGAAGCACAAAATCCCAAACTAATATTATCAATATTCGCAGTCTTTTCCCGGTTTTCTAGGCCATGGAAGACTTACGCTTTGAATATCGATATTTTTAACACCAGGTATAATATAAAAAAGGTCTGTAGTGTAAAAAGCTGACCTAATGGATTCGTCCAACTTGAGAATAGGCAACTTCAAGAAAACAAAGTACTGTAGTAACCGAATACATATACACATCCCCGCTGCAGAATCTGTCCTGTTTTTGATCCCAGTTTAACTCTCGAACATCTCGTCATTCACAACACGTAGTCTTTCCGACGACACTTCCGTAGCTGCATTTCTTCAACCTTATTTATCTCTTACTCTGAAACCTATGTTCTGCCTTGTACGTTGGAGAAACCCACTCTCCTCTAACCATCCTCATCAGAAACCATCGCTACTACGACAAATAGCAACTTCCTCATCTCCTCATACCTGAAAATTTTCAACTCTTTTCCACCTGCCAGTCGGGACGAGATGGGAGCACACGTATCTATCCTTTCCGCCAACCCTGAACCCAGCCTTAACGGCATTTAATTTCCGGCCTTAACTGCCCCCGTCTTCTTCGGTACTTTCTTCTTCCCTCCTCTCCTTCCTTGAGATTTTACTTCTTTATTTTCATTACTTTTATTTTTTCTTTAGTCTCCATATTTCCATTTCTCTTTATTATTATTCCCTTCCCCGCTTACTCTTCACTCTTACGAAGCCTTTCAGAGGCTCCTAGTTATCTCCACATTTATTTCACCTTTGGTGTTTTCTTCGGACCTTTAGTTATTTTCCAGCCTCATAACGTGGCCACTCTGTTACTTCCACTTCCACTGGCCACTTCAGCTGACAACATGGACGCTCCCTAGCACCAGTTCTCCCCGTCCGTCTCCTCTCCAATTCCGTAAACACGCCTTCGGCGAAACCTTGCCGCATTTTTATTGTAAAATACCCGTATACCTTTCTTTTAATTCTAATCAGGAAGAAGCTTTGTTCAATCATACTTTATCATTATATCTGGTGTAGTAAAAAATAATCAATTATTTTGCCAACAGATGGCTTCAGTGATCTGTATCTCGCGTTGTATAAGTTCGATCGGGTTCAACGAGATGGCGTTTAAACGATGAGATTGCGTACTACAAACATTGTTCACATAGTTGTGATGAGTTGACTCAGTGTTGTGTGAGCGCGCGTCAAAATGGACACTAGCAAAGAGAAAATACGCTATATTTTACAGTTTTTCTTCGATAAAGGCGAAATCGCAAGCCAGGCGGCTGCAAATGTGAATAGTGTTTATGGTCCTGATACTGTAACAGCCAATCACGCGCAATTTTGGTTTCGTCGAATCCGTGCCGGTAATTTTGACGTCAAAGATGTACCAAGCACTGGAAGGCCACGTGTCGAAAATGTCGATAAAATCATGGACACTGTCGCGTCCGACCGTCATGTAAGCACTGTTTCGATTGCCCAAGAGCTAAACATTGCACAAAAAACCGTGTGGAACCATTTGCATAAGGCTGGATACACAAAGAAGCTTGATGTATGGGTGTCACACGAGTTAACGCAAAAAAACCTCATGGACCGAATTTCCATCTGCGAATCGCTGCTGAATCGCAACAAAAGCGACCCATTTCTGAAGCGGTTGGTGACTGGTGATGACAAGTGGATCACTTACGACAACGTCACGCGATTACGACAACGTCACTTACGGGCAAACGGTGCCCAAGCCAGAATTGACGGCCAGGAAGGTTTTGCTGTGGGATTGGCAGGGAATCTACTATGAGCTGCTCCCCTACGGCCAAACTCTTAACTCGGAACTATACTGTCAACAATTGGACCGTCTGAAGGCAGCAATCGCCCAGCTTTGGCCAATAGGAGAGGCATTGTGTTCCACCAGGACAACGCCAGGCCACACACATCGATAGTGACTCGCCAGAAGCTCCGGGAGCTTGGTTGGGAGGTTCTTATGCATCCACCTTATAGTCCGGACCTGGCACCGAGTGATTACCATCTGTTCCTGTCCATGGCGAACACGTTTGCTGGTGCAAAATTCGCGTCAAGAGAGGCTTGTGAACATCGACTGTCTCAATTTTTTGCCAATAGGGACAAGGGCTTCTATGAGAGAGGCATCATGATATTACCTTCCAAATGGCAACACGTTATCGAACAAAACGGCGCATATGTGACCTAAATCGGATCATTCTAACTATGGTAAGTCAAGCCTTCAATGTCATGCAAAAATAATGGATTACTTTTTACTACACCATATATATAGGATGCCCAACGTGGGAATACATAAGATGGTATAAAGGTACTCACATTATAGCATAACAAGACAGGCATACACGAACTTCACAAACACAAAAGAAAAGCGACAACGTTTCGCAAAAGCGTTTTCACATGGTAGGAGAGAAAATGGGCAGAGCGAAATGGCACGGGACTTGTGCTAAGGAGACGCTATGTTGCCAACTACTGCTGGGTAACAGTGTGGTCAGGGTATTTAACCGGGAAAATGACTAGATGGATCGGAGGTTACTAGGAGTAGGTAAGAGGCTTCCTAAAGAAATAAGAGGGTAAAGAATCAGAAGAGTGGGTAAATAATAACAATGAAGGGGAAAAGGGACAAAAAAGAAACAATATTGAAAAATAGAATAAAAGTCCAACTAGAGATCTAACGAAGAAAATAATGGAAGAAGAAGACACTGTATTGCAGAGTTACATTACGTTGAGGCAGTGTTCATGGTTGGCGAAAAGGATAGAGATGTACGTCTGCTCCCACCTCTTTCTAACTGTGGTAGGTAAGTCAGAGTTCAGAATTTTCGGATTGCTGGCTCGAAAGGTTTCGTCAAAGATGTAGCCGTGATAAGAAGTGTGTTCAGGTATGAGGAGGTGTGGAAGCTGTGATTTGGAGGAGTAGCGATGGTTGCTGAAGGGAGTTGTTAGAGGTGTTTGGGTTTCGCCAACGTAGAAAGCGGAACATAAGTTACAGAGTAACAGATAAATGAGGTTGGAAGATATGCAACTGCCGGAGCGTCGGAAAGAGTACGTCTTGTGACAAAATGTTCGAAGGTCAGACTGGGATCGAAAATAGGACAGGTTCTGCAGCGGGGTCTATTGCACTTGCCAGGTTTAGGGGAAGGAGGCGGGATTGGTCCAGTTCTAGTAAGAATCGTGTTGAGATTCGGAGGTCTGCGGTAGACTATTTTGGGGCACGACGGGAAAACTCTTTCAGTTTCAAGTGATGATACAGGGTCATTCCGCGTCAGTACAACCAGTATCCTAAGCCCGACCATCTCAAAATTGTATGAAATTTTTTTGTATGTTGATCGAAATTGTATTATTGATTTCAAAACTGCGAACAGTTTCAAATTCCGTGCACTGGTTCCCGAGTTACAGAATTTTGAAATTTGGGCTACATTTGTGTAAAAGCTGTCGCGGATGGCATGTTTGAGTTCAAAGTCATTTACAAATATGTCTAGAACTTCCTTGGTAATTGAGTTAGAGTACTTATTCTTTTTAAGGTTTTTGTCGTAATGAAATTGGCTTTCAAATGAAATATAAACAGTGTCGCCATTCATTCAAAATGTTGCACAGGAACCAAAAATTTCCAAAAACGTAAATAAGAAAAATTTCGACCTTTGTAAGCACATGCATCTTAACTTTTAAGCTGATGCTCGGATTTTCATGAAATCTTTTATGTTTGTATCTTAGCTTCACAAGCTATCAACAGAAAAAAAATTAAGGATGCGATCTCCATAGGATCACATAAAAAAGGAGATGTTTATGTGTACAGCACTAGTATGTATTATAATTTATATGCAGATAGTAAAATTCAAGTGCAGACCTTAAAACTTATTGGGATACAGATTTGCGGATAGCTGATATCAAAATTAAAAGTAAATAGACTGTATTCTGTTTAAATAAAACTGTTTCATTTTGTTACCACTAATCAGGGTTTAATATTTGTTGATTTTTTCTTTTATTTAAATCGACTATTTTTATTTAAATAACTTGCTGCACTGATACATCTACTAAGTTAGTTTTTCCTCTTTAAATACCTTAGCCAGTAAACACTAAAGTAAAATTCACAAATATGTGGTGTTCGCTACGGAAGATAGCCATGAAAAATGGGCAATTAACAACAAATTGTAGTAATAGTTTTGAAAAGGATGGAAGATATGGCGTTACTTATAGTATATTTTACAAAGGAAAGTCAACATGTAGGAAACTTCTACGTTACTTTCGTCGGTACACTATGAATGAAGTGGTTTCAGAGGTGTATACACCATAATTGAATTCGAAAAAGAAACGATTCACAATGTTTCTACGTATCAGCTTTCCTTCTAAAATGACGTCTACGCCTTCCTAAGTAGCCGCAAATTTTATAATTGCATTTGCCTCTTTTTCCACGTTATATCTCCCAAATGAAATGTTCCACGACTTAAGTTTTCTATGATCTATTTTTCATTTCAGTTACGAGTTTTCACAATCTTAAAATTCTACTATCAATTTGCGAACATCTTATGACAATAAATTCCATAAAGTATGAGAGCTATTTTGGAGCCGCGGTCGTTCAGGGTTAGAGCGTACACCTCGGGTCCGTGCGGTTCCCGATTCGATCCCGGCTCGTGCCATGAGGACTACGTGGTGAACGAAAACGGTGTGCGTGGGTTTCCTCAGGGTTCTTTCGTTTCTTCCCACTTCTTCATTCCACCAATTCTCCCATCAATATCCATTCGGTCTAATCCAAATTTGCCGAAAGGCCTTAGATAAAATTCAAAGTCATTTAATACAATGAAATCAATAGTGGATACACAGTTTTGCTTACTCATCCTTTAGCATACACATAGGTAAACTTTATACTTCCATTAAGACTAAATTATTTTTGAGCAAGTTGTGAAGAAATTAAATAATTTGATACAAATACATTTTGCGTAATAAAAAGTAGGTAATGTTACGAAACAATTTGTGTTTTGGAAACCAAAACAGGAGTTTTGTTTGTTTGTTTTTTGTGTGTTCGTTTTCATACGTATTACAAAAATAAAAATCCCTTTCGGTAGGCCTACAGGCTGAGGTAGATTTCGAAGTTTCGCTGGGAGCCGGGGCTCGCCCCACAACTTCAGTGCTTTTGAGAGGATGCGCCTCCTTTATCTTAACCAAAATCTCCCTGCAGCACTACACCACCACGGAGTACATCTTCACCCTCCCACGGTTGGCTGCGCCCCCAAAGGGAAGATTAGCCCCATTTATTGTAACCTACTCTTGGTCATACACCTTCATTGAAAATTTCGTTTCTCTACCTTCAATGATTTGGAAATTGGGTTTTTGGGGCGGCCATTTTGGATCCAAGTTGACGACTTTTTGAAAGTTTTCTTATTTTGTCGTGACCTACTTGTGATAGTACAACTTCAAGTAAAATTTCATTTATCCAGCTCAAACGGTGTGCAAAATGGGATTTTGGGCGGTCATTTTGGATCCAAGATGGCGAGTTTTCCCAAATGTTGTGATATTTCCCTAAGCTACTCGTCATAATGCACCTTTATGCCAAATTTCGTATCTCTAGCTCAAACGGTGTGGAAAATGGATTTTAGGTCCGCCATTTTGGATCCAAGATGGCGTCTTTGAACTCATTAGGTAACATTTTCATAATCAAAAAGTGATGTTGTACCTTTATGCCAAATTTGATTTCAATAGCCCCAGCGGTTTAGGCTGTGTATTCTATACAACAATGGGTTCGGCGGCCATTTTGGATCCAAGATGGCGACCGATTTTGCTCATTAACGAACTTAACCGAGCTATTAAGCCTAGAAACAGCATATAAAAATTTGGTTCAAATATCTTCAAAATTATGGCCGCTAGCGTGTTAATATATAAATATATATATAAATATACACTTTCATATCGTACCGATCTCAATAGGTATATTTTCTTCGAAATCTACCTAATAATTGTAATACAAATTGTAAACGTATAATGTGAATTGGGTTCCTACGTTCTCTTCTATAATTTCGCACGTAATATGAAATGAACCAATCAAATAGTTTCTCTTAAAATTCTAGGTCCATCACTTTGGTTTGGGTATTCATCATAAGAGCCTATTATCATATAAGAACTGGAAGGTGAATTTTAAAGCTTACATAGGATTCAAACCACAAAATTAATAAAAAAAATACTGCACTTTATTTCTACTAGTTTAAAAAATCATATTTTTTTTATTTAAATCATTGATTTTTTTAAAATCATCTGATTTAAATCAATCAACCTTGCCACTAATTCACTTGAGGCGGCTGTCAGCATATATATGTTCTTCCAGTCATTGTTGCCACGTCCACAGCAAAAAGAATATTTGTTATACGCACAAGACAAGAATCCACACTCGCAGGACAATAAAATGAAAGGGATGGCCCATACAATTAACTGACACATCCCCTTCATTTCGAAGGACATCAGTAATAAGTCCTATATACCATTTTGAATTACATTTACGTGCAATATAATTGTACACTTTCACTACTGACCACAAAGTCCGCTGCAGTGTTTCATCGATACAAAGCTATCAAACACAAATCTTCATCACTACTCAAAGCTTTTTCACCTATTTACATCTCTGATGTTAGCTCAAAATAATGAAGGCTCCTAGTGCCAGGTATTGTCTTTGCAGATGCAAATCTTTCCACGAGTTTCTGGCGAATGGGTGGCATGGAATTTTTAATAATGTAATGGAAAATGGTGTCTTCAATATGTTCTCTGCAATAGTTGTACATGCAACTTACATCAATTATTTGCCTTGAAACAACTCGTTGCAAACTTGAGTTTGAAACACAGCGTTTTACTATCCCACCCTTCATCCCATGGTTTGTTGTGAAGAACGACCACTTTGCTGTCAGGCCAAAATCCTTTTTATGGTAGTACAGATTTAAGAATTACTTGAAGTTCTAATTTTGTTCACCACATTCATCTGTAAAGTATTGATGAAATCCGTCAAAAGTTTGAGTCTGATAAACCATACCCACATCATGGTCCACACATTACTCAAAATACAGAAGATTTTGCACTTCAGCTCACCATCCTCTTTGAAATAAATAACACAAATGTGCAATGTACAGCAGCCACTTGTCAAGTGAAATCCTTGTGCTTCATCTTGCACAACGAAGCTGTAGTTCTCATTAAGTCCACAAGGGTCAACGCATTTGAATCAGGAAGAGATTCTTTGCGTTTCTTTAGGTAACTGGCTTGAGCCTTTGCAGTATTAGAATGAGGAATCAATTTTGCCATCTTCTTCGTGATATCTTCTATTAGATATCCCAAGCTCAAAGTTTGTGTGACTAGATTAGATGGTCTTTACCCATTACTTACCTTTAGCTGTTTCTGCCGGATCAAATTCATCAAATTTTGATGTCAGAAATTCTTCTACAATCGAGTAAGATGGACATTTATCACAAACTCGCATCATGCAATCATGATTTTCATCATTGCCGACTAACCGCTTGATGAGATCATAGTAAGTTTCTTCACGTTCAATTGATGCCAACATCAACTTCACATTTTGGTGTATAGTGCACACTAGTGATGTACAGGCAATAAAAAAAGAAATTTTCGAAAAAAAAAAAAAAAAAAAAACTCTGAAAAACTGTTTTATTGACGAAATCGTTTTTTTTATCACGGATATTCACTACTTAGCACATCTTATCAGTTTCTTTTTTAGGTTTAGTAAAATTAAATGTTCTTACGTTAAAAAATGTACAACAAAATTTCTACTTACACTACGAATGCAATATATCTCATTAGCGCCCTTGTAGACGAGAGAAAAGTTCCGTCCACTTATGGCATTTAGGCATCTTTGGCTCAGACCGAGGAGACATAAATAATGCTACAAAACTCTGTCAGTGGCAGTCCTAATAAAGAAGTTTTTCTAAATGTATATTTTTAACAAGAATTAACATTTTAACTATTTCACTGATCATTAAATAATGTCAGGGGACCCGTAATAGAAAAAAAAAAAGTTTTCTCCCAAATTAAAATGAAAAATTAAAAAACGGGGTTTTCCTGTTTTTGTTTTTTTTCTGGCGTTCAATTTTATTTTATTATTATTTTACATCACTAGTGCACACACAAAACTGTGTTCCAGAAGAACCTACAAGACCACACTGCTTGGACCAAAGGCTTTCAAAAAGATGACTTGAATACAGGATACTTCCACTGGTACTGAAAATTAATTAGTTTTTTATGTAATCCTATGGAGATTCAATCCTGAATTTTTTTCTGTTGAAAGCTTGTGAAACTAAGATTCAAACAAAAAAGAATTCATCATAATCCAAGCATCGGCTCAAAAGTTATAAAGAAGAATATGCTAACAAATGGGGAATTTTTCCTTCTTTTACGTTTTTTTGGAAATTTTTGGTTCCTGTGCAGTATGGTGAATGAATGGCAGCACTGTTTATATTTCATTTGAAAGCCAATTTCATTACGAGAAAAACCTCAAAAAGAATAAGTACTCTAACTCAATTACCAAGCAAGTTCTAGACATGTTTGGAAATGACCTTGAACTCAAACATGCCATTCGCGACAGCTTTTTCACAAATGTACACCAAATTTCAAAATTCTGTAACTTGGGAACCACTGCACGAATTTTGAAACTGTTTGCAGTTTTGAAATCAACAATATAATTTATAACATACAAATTTTCATAAAATTCTGAGATGGTCGGGTTTAGATCATCAGAAATATTGGTTGAATTGACGTGGAATGACCCTATATATAAACCTATAAATAAATGTATAAATCAAACTAAACTATGTACCTTGTACAGTTCCCCAAGGGTACTGTCTGGAACGCATCATTTTGTTTCCTACTCGAACGAAATCTGTGCTTCCAACCACAGCAAAAGGCACATGTGCATTCATCGAAGTGTTAACTTCCGCCACCGATTCATCATCAGTTGGAAATTGATAGATCTGAACTCCATTGTTAGACAGTTCGGACATAATTTTCGACTGAAAAAAATATATACGGAAAAATGTTAGAAATAATACTTTAGAAAGACAACAATATTAAAAGAATAATAAAGTAATAATGTGGAGCTTTATAATAAAGGACGCAAAGTTCTGTTTAACATAAAGTAACATCTCACATGAAATTTATCTGTATATTATATTAAATACAGCTATTCAAGACAATGAAAAAAAAAAAAAAAAAAATAAATAAAATAAAATAAAATTATACAAGCTGTCCAAGCATACACGGGAAAAGTATTCAACATGCAAGGAATTAAGCATGTCTACGATAACATTTTTAAACACTAGCAAATATATTGATCCGAACAAAATTTCACAACGCCAGTTAAGTCCGAATAAATGATTAACGTACTTTCATTCCCAAAAGTTTACATCAAATTACATGAACTCACCTATTAAAACACACTATAAAAGGGCATAATACAATTTACATTACACGTTTTTGATTGTATAAATAAACTAGTAATTCTCAGTACGATACATTGAACTTCCTTACACTTACTTTTCATTTAGACAACCATTCAAGATTTAAAAATGGCAGAGTATTAAAACCCAGGAAAATTACCACCTCTGCATTACGCATGCTCTAAATGTGACAGATTGTTTCGTATCTAGTGGTTCTCTACAAGAAAGGGTAAACGTTTGTCTTATGACCGCATATATCGGTTCCGTTAGTTCCAATCCAATATTCGATTGTAGAAAATGGTAATGGAGATCGTTTAAATTCTTCACTTAGGGTAAATAGTATCACAAGTGATGTGGTAGAGGGCACGTGGTTCGGATTCCACTCAATGTATGTCAGGATTATTAAAAGTAGTGAAGGAAAAGAATTGTAGTTTCGGGCACAAGATAAAACTTCTAGGTACACAATGACGACGTTTATCTTGTTGGTTTAAAGGTAATTAAATGAAGATAAAAATGTACCGACTCGACTACACGTTTTCTATCCTGAATTCACTGTTCAATAAAACAGGAATGATTACATCAATCTTTGTGTAAGTCTACATAAATGAAAACGTATCTACACACCTAACTTTTATAATTTCATATTTATGAAAGTACCGATCCATTATCACCTACCTTAAATTTCTGCAATTCTGTCTTCGATATCGTATCAGCTTTTGCAATGATAGGAATGATATTGACTTTGGTATCCAACTTCTTCATGCACACCAGATCGATTGATTTCAATCTGAAAGAACAATTTTCAATCAAGTCAACATATTAACTGGAAGACAAGAAAAGTATATTTTCTTTAAGTGCACTTATCAACAAACTACACACAATAAAGCACCTTACTTCACATAACTACTTCAATAGATACAACGATTTAACCTTCCCGTATCCTCCATAAATACAATTATCTCAGCATCTCCAGGGTCTGCTGATATAAAGTTGGAACTATTATGAAGTTTGAACTTTCTCCAGTTGAAGACTTCCTAAATTCGTCTTCTACCCCACGAAGAAAGAATGACCTCCCCCCTTCCCCCCAGCAAGGTCAGAAGAAAGCTGCACTATTCATATAAACCCACTGTATATGTTACTTAAGAAAACCAACAAATATCTTCACACTGTCCAAAACTATTTGGGAAACAAATTTAGTAGTCTTGTTTGCAACAATTTATTAGACGTTCTTGTTATGGGGATTGATGCGTAATTATTTGGGCGCCAATTCTAGTCAGGTCCGGTGCTGCCATCTGTCTTTCTTGCTTCTTGGGGGAAGGGGGGCAAGTCCTTTTCTTGCCAGTTGGGAATTTATGATATAACTGGAAACATCATGTTATCTAATATCGCTGGGCCTTGTTACGTAGAGGGTATTTTGTTATGTAAAGTTAATGCTATTTATAATCATATTGGTTGATGTTAATATTTTTTAACGAGATGGCAGACCGGTAATATTTTGGATGTTTTTAATTTAAAAAAAAAAGTGTATTACTTGAATTGATCTACGAGGAATTTGAACTACGTGCTATGTATAGATCGCCACATTAATCCGAATTAATCAAATTATTTTCTAAATGTTGACTATCCGAAAATTTGAGACCATTAATTGACTCCATTGTTGCACGTAATGATGTTTACCTTCTTTACTTTCCACTACATCTTGTCGATTATATGTACAACTGCTTTTGTCTATTATTATTATTTAATTCAACGTTGATAGTAAGTGATGTGTAGTATAATACATATGTAGAAGTAGAATCCGGTCTGCTACAGAGTCAGATGACAGATACGAGGTGTGATCAAAAATAAGGTGAATAATTTTATTACGAACAAAGTAATAAGGTTACCTCAAATTTGAATGATCTCCTACAAAGTACTCTCCTTGGCTAGCAATGCATTTATCCCAACGTTGATTCCATGATTAGAAGCATTTCTGGAAGGCTTCTTTCGGAAGGGCCTTCAGCTGCTCCGTCGTGGCCCTTTCAATGTCGGGAATGGTGCCAAAATGTTTTCCTTTTAGAACGGTTTTTATTTGTGGGAAGAACCAGAAGACGCATGGTGCTAAATCCGGAGAGTAAGGCGGATGTGGACAGACAGCAACCTTTTTATCGGCCAAAAACTCGCGGAGCAGAAGCGGGGTGTGGCACGGCGCGTTGTCGTGATGGAGAAGGAAGCCAAAAGCCTGCCTGCCGGGTGGCCAAGCGGTCTGCGGCGGTAGGTCATCGGTTCGAAGGTCCCAGGTTCGAGTCTCGACATGGGTGTGGATTTTAACAGCTAAATGCGAATCGTGACGGGCCGAAGTCCAAAATTACTAGACTGGCCCATATAAAAATAAAGTTTTAAGTTTAACAAGCCAAAAGTCCGGGAACAAATTTCGCTCTCACTCGTCTCATTTACAAATTATCGGTTAAACCGTGCGAGATGTTCAGTTCTTCGGTAAGCTCTCGAATAGTCAATCGCCTGTTTGAACGAACTATTTTTATAACTTTTTTGCACGTTTTCGTCTATTTTTGAGGTCGAAGGACGTTCCGGCCGTTGTTCGTCTTCAACCAACTCATTTCCGTTTTTAAATCGCTCATAACACTAGTAAACAGTCTTCAGTCACCACATTATCGCCACACACTGATTTTAACATTTCATGAGTTTTTTTGGCACTTTTTTGCAACTTTAAACAAAACTTAATGTTAACGCGTTGTTCGAAATCCATGATGCGCGACAGACATGGTAAACACAACCTCATTCTTCCGGCTCTGGAAGCCGACTAACAAGTCACAACTTGCTCAAACTTGACACTGACTATCTCAACGGCTAGTTGGGCTATTGGACTTATTACTTCAAATGGGTATAGCGTCAGCAGTTGCTGCTATGGAAATTCATTCCTCATAATTTTTTATCACACCTCGTATTATTAAAAAATAGTTACTTTAGTCTGAAACGTCTTACGGTAGAACTCGAAGAAAATGAAACTGGATCTTGCATAAACTTCGGGTGAACGACGCATCACATAACTGATCAGACTGCAGCTGAAATGTGGCTGGTGGAGAGGATAATGCAATTAAGCGAAGGGAGTTTATGAGATTACTTGAAATCGGGAAGTCTTAAATTATTCTTGCATATCTGGTGAGATATGTGGCGCTCGACACAATTGTTGTATGTTATTAAGTACCTTTAATCGCAATTGGAATTGGAAAGCGAAAAAAAAAATAAAAAAAAAGCTGTCTTTTTATGAAAAAAAAAAAAAAGAAAGACTGTTTTTTTTTACATCTCTAATCTTAAACTTCCTGAAAAATTTGAAAAACTTTGTCCTCTTCGCATAAAATTTGTGTACCGCACCACTGAAGCACTGAATAACAACACATTTTTCGCAATTTTATTTGTTCCAGATATACTATTCCAAGTAAAATGCATCGATGGTAACTCTACTTTCAACATCAACGTTCTGAACTAAAAATGCTCAATTGTTGAAGATATCCCAGGAAACAACACTTTAGGTTTAGAAACCATTATTAACCGAACATGTTGAAAGAGTAATAATTAATGTCATTTTATACAGTTTCCACGATGAAATAGTCATGTACAGTATCCAACGTTGGAAAAGGACTAGGTAAGTGATATATATCATACAGTAAAGTCAAATTTTATATTATTTTGAAGAGTAGGTTATACTTAACACATCGTTTGTAATTGCAGTCGTAAATATCTGATCACCCTAACTTCGGGGGAGTATCTGTACCTCAGCCGAAGCTTTTCTTTCAAAAGGTCATCTGATTAAATGTACCATTAATGTAACCGTATCTGTTCTAAGTGAAGAAGTAAACACATAAGGCACTCCTATGTTATTCAGTACAACACAATACAGGAGATACGAGTCCCACTGCTTAAATAACTACCCCCTATATTGAAGAATATTAATTGTACATATTTATATGAATATCAATAAGCATCCGTCTGATACACTGAAGTTGGTTATATTGTTCCTATACAAGGTATTACAAGTGCCCTATATTTGATAATATACTATAAAACACGATTACCAAACATGGAACTGGTTGAAAAATATGTCGTTAAGAAGAATCAACAACAAAACTTATTTCAAACAATAGAATACATTGTTTCTCTTTCCTTATTTTGGCCTTAGCACCAGCATTCCCTCCATATTCACCACTACAAAATAAAGCATGTACTGGACGCAGTAAAGAGAAGAAAATTCTTCTCATAGTAAATTGTGAACGTCTAATTCAGTTCGTATTTTCAGTTCACGAACCAAGCCAAACGAGGCGTAGCTGAAATGTAACACCTTATTTTGATCTAGCAAACCCAAGTTCCAGGGTGCAAAACAATTGCAATACACTGTTCTTTAGTGTCTCTGTCTCCTTTCATCAAACTTATATTGAGATTAACTTTTCAAAGTTGCCAATATCGCTTTATGTTCATTTATAAGACAACATAAAAAAAATCAATAAATCCTTTAACGTACATTTAGTTATACACTCAAAACTTACCCATGTCCAGTTGGACATATAAAATACAAACACACATGGGTCCGGCTGTCATGATATGTTGTGAGAGAGCGTTTAATCTTCAGCTCCTCTTGAAGATAAGCCTCAAATTGGGAATCAATGTAGTCTACAATAGCCTTGAAACTATCTTCTTTATTAATTTGGTCTCCATAGCCAACTGTATCAACAATGGTCAACTGAAAGGCAAGAAAATTAATGTGTTACTGATTAAATAGCATTACTGAAGGGCGTATGGCAACGCGCCAGAAGATTCAAATTAATGTTAGAAAGTAATTTTATTAGAAGGTTGGCAACTTATATACACGCTAATCATTCTTATTACTATAAATCTACTGAATTTACGCCACATATTTGCTTCGTGTACGAATGTAATGGCGTTTTCTAAACATGTATAAATGAAGATGAGAGAATAAAAGTAATTCTCATCCTAAGTATAGTAAGGAGAATTTAACTGAACTGTGGTTATTCAGATTTGATGAAAATCTAAATAAAATTAGCAGCGAATCGCTGTCAAATGAGGCATACAATACAATACAATAAATTGCTTTGAAATAGTTACACACGACCTGACGCAAACCGATTTGTATTATACTACTGACAAATGTGAAAGTATCTACATGTACAGAATAGAAACAACTGTTGAATGGAACAGTACTGGCCATAAATTACACACCAACTAAAGACCTCTCATATGCTACGATATCAGTTTTGCGAAAGCGAAGGAAGACTATCCACACAAACAAAAGTTTAAAATTCTTCGTACCACTTACCTTGAGTCTAACATTACTTTCCTGTAGTTCGTACGTATGAGCTTTGAGCTTCACTGTTGGTAAATTATGTGGACTAGGAGTTGATTCAAAGCTTGTATTGAAAAGTGAGTCCATCAAGGTGGACTTTCCAAGCCCTGTCTCGCCTAAAAGAAAAAGAAGTATTCATTAATAACTTCTTTCAAATTGGAAGCTGAACAGAAAAAACAAATTCTTTCAATCTTTGCTCGCAAGTGATCTTCTCTACAACTACGTTTTTGAGGTTTTCATTTACCCCACCTCCCAGATGAACCGGAATTATCCAATTTGTCACAAACATCACAAAAATTACTTAAATGCAACTATTTTAAGAATAATGAATTTGAAATTCAATTTTATTTACGGTCTTCACTCACTTCTGGTTTATTATCTGCTATTATGTACACCAGTTACAGATTTTACACAACAATCGACTGGGTACATGATAGCCAACGTTATATCGTCAAAACTTCCTTTTTCGTCGGTTTCTTCGAGCAGTGTTACATATACATATCTTTTAAATTCGCCCTAGTCGTAAAGGCAAAATAAAAGATGTTGCTATGCGATTTACATCACCACGCCTTGTTTCTGTACTGTTCATATAGGCATGTACTGACTATATTAAAAATAATACTAATAATTTGGGAACGGTTAATTGTAAAAACCGTGGATCAAATGAAAACGGAACACCCGAAGCTTTGCGAGGTCTCCGCTTCCAGTCAAACCAAGAAGTCATCGACACTGTTCGCAATTGGTTCAGGTTACAACTACAGAAATTCTACGAACAGGGAATTCAACGCTTAGTGAAGCAATGGAACAAATGCCTGTGTAATCACCACTAATAAACGAACAACCTTAAATTAATCAGTACACTAAAGAGTTTCAATACTTTTCTCATTGAAGTCCAATATTAGTGAATTTCACAATTAAGGAGTGGGTTACCTAAGCCAAAGTTGCCTAACGGTCATAAATAAGTTCAAACATTCAACCACGGTGGACGAGGGTTCAATCATAAAAGCGTTAGTAAGGGGATCCCCAACCCCCACACAAACAAACCAAGAACACACAGTACATTTATTTCCAGATTATTAATATCAGGGTTTGCCTGGTGGGCCCAGCACGAGGGGACTTTAAAACCCAGTGGGGTTTTTGATTAATTTTGTCTTTAAATAATTCATGAAATGAGGGCACCTTACAGAAGTGCATAATAAAGAAAAGACTGTTACAATACAATCACGACTGTCATTCTAACTGTAGAATAATACTGCTGTCTAAAATCAACAGCACTTTCTTTACCTTTGTGATATTGAAATACAAGAAAACACTGGAGCTCAGTCAGTACTCCAAACTAAAATTACTTTCCTTTTGTTGATTTCGTATCTGACTAGAACTAATTAATTCTTCCAACTAAAAAGATTATAGATTTTGATGATCTTTACTTTCAAACTTTGCAATTACTTACAAATGACATTATTGTTAAAGCTTATCATAAAATTGTAAACTACGTCATTGTCGTATCAAAATTCAGTGCAAAATTACTACACTCTACAAATATCATCAATAATAATATACATTTGCAAACAGATAGAACACTTGCAGAGGCGGACTGGCCCGGCTAGGAACCTGGGAATATCCGGGTGGACCCCCGATTCTTGTCTTGGAAGCGTAATGTTACCCAATAAAGAAGCCCACACTTAATCCACTTTCGCTTCTACTGAAAACGCGAGGTTTTGTTGGTCTTCCAAAATTAGCATTTTTGACACACAAGACTTATTATGACCAATATAAAGACAGGGCTGAAGTTATAATCTCAGCAGGTCTACTGTAGGACCCTCACGAAAAGCAAAGAAGGTGACATGTAAGTGCTTCAATAATTCACATTCTCTTAAGGCACTATATTTACTTAATATTTTGTATTTTTTACGACCTGTTCAGTACTCTAAGGGTCCTTGCAAGTTTTTTGGCGGGTCCACGCGTCATAACGCTCATTACCACGAAGGACCTCTGGTTACCAGTCCGCCCCATACAGAACACAGAGCTCATTAGGGAAATCATATGAGAAAAAAAAACGAAAAAAAAACCACAATAATATGGCTACACCGTCTATTGTGGTCTGGTGGTTGGTGTGTTGGACGGTCAAAGTGAAACTGGGAAGGATCAGCAGCAATTCAGATCCTTCTCGGAACGCGGTGGCTCAGTGGTAGAGCGCTAACCTCTGGTGCGTGGGGTCCTTGATCGCGGCACATGTTTATGTGGAGGACAAACACTATGTGCGTAGGTTTTCTCCCGGTTACTCTTATTTTCTTTATTTCACCAATGCCCCCCATCCTTTATTCGGCATCAGCCAAAATTGCCTAAAGGCCTTAAAATATATATTTTTTTTAATCAGACCCTACTCAGGCGTATCAGTGAGACCATCCAGAATGGGGTTCTCCCTCATTTTCCTCAGTCTCTACTATGAATGGTGGAATGCCAGGGCCTACAATTACCTGGGCTCCGTACCACGCTGCAGCATGAATCCAGTGCACATACCATGAAGTGACCCCCCCCCCTCCTACACACACAACAGTTCCACTCCAAGCCTTCTGATTTAACAGAAGTGATCTGTATACAACTGACATCTACATTACATTCACATTTTACTCCTAAAACCTGAAGAAAAAAACAACACTAAACCCGAAAAACTCCACCTGGGCCCAGGTCTCTCTCTTTTTTTTCTCAAAAGATACCAGTTTTTTTCAAACCCTGATTAATACAGGCCCGAAGGTCACGCAATCAATATTCTACAAGATCAAAATAGAAAATAGTTGCGTGGATCCACAAAACAATCAACACAAAAAATTCATTTCTCTTGAAAACGTAAAAACAAGGAACAGAATCCAGCATGTCATGGTGCTGCTGAGGAAAATGTTTCGTTTCTCTTCTTTCTTTCCTTTTTTTTGCTGGTAAAAGCGAAAAAAAAAAAAAAAAAAAAGCAAATGAAAGTACATCTTTGAGCACAAGAGATTGCTTTACTTTTCTCTGCTCCACATTTTTGTTGATGTGAATGTACTTTAGACACACTATGTTCCACATACAAATATAGGAAGACGGAGAATCTTGTGACAGCTATTTCTGTAGTTAAAACTCAGTTCTATCAAGGTGAAAAAGCCTGAAGCTTCTATGGGAAGCAGTGTGGCTCGTTGTTCCCATCAGCTTTCCCTATCTAAATACGTAAGTAACCAACGTCCCTAACATCTGGCCTCAGTTTCTAAAAACCTTGAATATATTCGATAGAATAACTTTATGTTATAAAGCAGTTTGCATTCTGGCTCCATGCTAAGTACCCTAGTAAACAACTCCACCCCACAACGACTTCTTATTTCATTGGAACTTGAAAGTAGAGATATTTTGGTGGGGAAAGAGAATATTTACTAATTCAGTTGGGGGAATTCATTCGATATCAGTCTTTTCGATTTGGGCAATAGAATTCTGGATTTCAAAAGTGAAGCGTTAAGTTGTTTACAGAACGGTAATTTGTCCCCAGAAAATTACGTAAGTTAGTAAACTGGCATATCCAATAGAATACGAATACCACTGGGAATATGAGAGTGCCGTAAACCCTCTCCTCCGGTTAAATATACGCAATCCATCGATCATCAAAAAGCTGGCAAACATGACTGTTACAGACACTCAATATCGTACCAATATACAACTGACGTAATCATACCGCAACTGCATAGTAAGCTGAGAGCCTATGACAAAAATCGGTTTTACAAAACAAAAAGAAATAGTCAGCATGCGTTGACCAACAATAATGCTGGTAATGTAATACAGAAAGTGAATTTTATATTTTTAACATTTTTATCTCTCGTGAATCCTCCACTGAAAATTTCATCTGAATCAATAAGTTGCCTATACGACAAAACTGCGTGCAATTTTACTGCTTATTATCTCTACATTAAGTACACAAACCTTATTGCGCATTACGCTAAGTACTTAACCACTTTTATGTGTGCATCGCAGTGAATATAAAAATGAATCCGAGAATATAAAATAGATAAATACTTTTAGATGAGTATATTGTATAAGCAATTGGTCACAGAATTTACTTCTACATGATTTGAAACGTTGTTGAATGAATAGATTTTAAATTGCATGTTCCCGAATTCGAAGGTTATCAGTTTTCAGTTTTTGACCAATCAATACGAAGGTTCTTGCTTCTGTAAAGTATTTGCAAAACTTTACAGATAAGTTAATAGCAACCTGCATAAAAAAGATCGAGACCATCAACTTTAATGAGCTTTGGTAAGCTAATACTGGAAGCGATTACACAAGTTCATTTTCTCTTGCAACAACGATAATATAATTCCAACAAGAGAGAAGAATTATGCAGCACATTAAAGTGGTCAGCTTTTCCAGAAAGATTTCCGGGACACGTTTCAACAGAAAAAGAAAGAAATGCAAAATAATTCAAATCAAGTTTAAGAAGAGATCGACAGTACTATAGGAGTGAAGAAAATTGACTTTTTCCGGTGCTTTACGAAATTCCCTGACTTTTCCCGGTTTCGTGGCCACCCTGACAAGGTATTAACAATCTTGTGAATCAGCCGTTCTACAAAAACACACCATCGTTTGATAATGGAAAAGGTCTTCCCAGTCACGTTGTTAAAAATAAGCAAAACAATATTCCAACCGATCCAATCTAGCTTTCTCAGGTATGGGTATATGTGTCACAGTTGGAAGTTAAAATTACGAAATATTGTGTGTGTGTGTGTGTTTTTTTTTAACATGGCGGAGAAGGCATTTTCCGTTTTTATAATTTAAAGTCGTGGCTGTTAAAATAACCCTACGCAGGAAGACAAAGGAAAGAGTATTGGGAAACGATAAATGGAGTCAACAAACGATACATCACGAAGAAGTTGGAAATCTATTTGAAAAACACAAAATCGTTGAAAGCTTTAGCATAACAAGTAGAAACAGAGGAAGAAGGATACAGAATTGCAATAGTTAAGAATAAGATCGTAGAGGATATAGACTTTGGCAAACTTTATTTTTCATATGGGCCCGTCACGATTCGGCCATTTACAGCCAGTTAAAATCCATACCCATGCCCCTGCCGGGACTTGAACCCGGGACCTTCGAGCCGTTGGACTAACGCCTCAGACCGCACGGCTACCTGCTGGTATAGAGGATATAGACATCGGGGGAACACATATTTTTATTCAATCCATAAGATTCTCACCTCGCGATCAATATAAAGGAAGTAAAATTTAGAATACACAGAACTAGCATTTCAAAAAAAAAAAAAAAAAAAAAAGTTTATTTTTTTAAAAAAAATTTGGGCTCATTTCAAAATTTGACTTAAATGGGTAAATAAGGGTTTGTTTCGTCAATGAAAAGTTTTCGAAAATTAACTGTTAGTTTATTATTAGTAGTTAAAATACATTTCGAAGACTAATAATTTACACGAAACAGCACCATATCTTATGACAGTGAATCAATGCACATTTCCCAAACCAAGTATCAATATACTTTCCAAATACTGAGCTGGCGTGTTTGGTGTTTGGGATATCCACGGTTAGTGAGAGATGAGGAGAGGGTACTGAACTAGTTACGGAGCAGGTCATCTGAGGAACAGATGCGGGAGCCCCGGACAGCAAGAGCGTTTGGTATGGCATGGATGGGAAATATATACAGCGTGTTCCTTTTAGGACTATAATAAAAGAAAAATCTGTAACAATGAAATGAAACAAATTATTAGGATGATGGTATGTTTGAGCCACTGTGGAGAGTAACTCAGAAAGTTTTGTTAACAATGCATCAAGTACCACTTGCGCTTGCGCAGTAGCCACAAAGCCGTTCGACTCTTATCGTTGGTCTGCCATTAGCCAGTCATCACGTGAACGCTGCAACACAAGGTGTTTTGCGTGTTGTCGCTGGCGGAATTAAAGTCTCTGAAACTTGTTCAGAGAAGTTTTCGTGTAAATTCTGGTGTCGGTGCAAAAGAAGAAGTACCAACTTACATATTCATCAAGAAATGGGACCAGCAGTTACGAGAAACGGGATCGTTGTTACCGATGACTGGTAAACGTGCAAAAAGGAAAGTTTCGGAAGATAGCATGGAGAGAATTCGTGTTGCATTTAACAGAAGCCCCCGGAAATCCATACGACAAAGCAAATCCCAAAATCAACTATGCGTAGGGTACTCCACAAAAGATTGCGCCCACATGCTTACAAGATCCAACTTCATCAGCGCATAAGACCAGCTGACAAGCCGAATTCGCAGAAGAGATGTTTGAAAAAATTATGAAGACGACGCACTGCTGAACAGTGTTTGTTTTTCAGACGAGGCGACCTTACATTTGAGTGGACATGTTAACAGTCATAACTGTCGAATTTGGGGATCAGAGAATCCTCACGAATTGCGTGAAAGAGAACGCGATTCTCCGAAATTGAATGTATGGTGTGGTGTCATGAAGAACAAAATTATCGGTCCCCTTCTTTTTCGCTGAGGCAACAGTAAATTCGAACAATTATCCAGACATGTTACAGCAATATGCCTTGCCCCAACTTCCACTCAGAGCCATCCTTCAACAAGACGGAGCTCCATGCCATTTTTCTCATGTCGTCAGAGACTTCCTCGTTGATCATTTCAATGGAAGATGGATTGGAAGAGGTTCAAAGTTCATAACATGGAGCCCACGATCACCAGATCTCATTGTGTGACTTTTTCTTATGGGGATTTTTTAAAGGACTACGTTTATTCCACTCTGGTTCAAGGTCTAACTGACTTGCGAGAAAGAATTGTGGTTGCAATAAGCAACGCCACTCCACAGATTCTTTAGAACGTATGGACTGAGGAACACCGTTTTGACATTTGCCGCGCAACTAACGGTGCACACGTAGAAGTTCGTTAGTTTCCTTCATTTGTAATAATAATAATAATAATAATAAAAAAACTTTCATTTGTTATAGTCCTTCCTCCTTCGGAGCTTCCCTATTTTTTTTTTAAAGAATTACACATAATGTTGTAAAACTCCATTGAATTATATACTAAGGTATACTGATTATAGATAGACCACGTAAAATGCATCTTTTTTTTTTATATAAATTCATGTTGCGCCATCTTCTGTGCAGTCTAACCCAATCTCTGAAGATCCCGATAGTAGTTTACTTTGCTTTTAATAATGAATTTACTTTGTACCCGGTAACGTTCTCTCCATCTTTTTTCAACATTACCATTGTCAATACATTCTTTGAAAACATTAAGACCATTAATCTCATTACTCATACTGCACGAGACTGGAAATGTTTCAACGTAGTAGGTGTAACAAAACATCATGTCAACTTTTGAGTTTTGAGCTTCGTAAATTAACGTGTCATACTCCCTCCTCCTAAATTTGTAATAGTTTCTTGGCATTCCTATTTTTTTGTGTGTGGACGAGAAACATTATTGTAAAATCCTGGATGTATGGCAGCTCAGAGCTGCTTATGTCAGGTGTATGGCAATCAGAACTAAAAGAAGGTTGAGGCAATTAGCACCCCATCACATTATTAGCCTAGTATGATTAATAAAAATTGAACTTTCAGGTAAGACTGTTGAGCCGACCCGGTAGCTGTGTGGACTAGGGTGCTAACCCAGCGACTCGAAAGTCCCGGGTTCGAATCCCAGCTGGGGTCGGGATATTTGTGATTGGATTTGAACTAGAACGTGACAGGCCGAAGTCAAAAGTTACTAGAATGGCCCATACAAAGTAAAGTTTACCAAAGTTTTTGCACGACTGTCGCCCATGCATCTGACCCCTGGATGTCTTACTGGAAAGCGATACTGTACCACTGAGCACTACCATCACATTTTTTTTTTTTTTTCATTTTCAGTGCTTTCTGGCATTTTGGGCGTATGCCAGAGTCCAGTCATAATTTTACTACACTAAGGAAAGGAATCGAATAAGCGTCCAGACTCCATTTAAGATAAAATTACTTTCTTGGGACTGAAATCCGTACAATCAGTTCGGAATAGCCGCAAGATTCCATCCAAAGGACACCCTCCTCCATAATTACGAAACCAGCATCACCATTGCTCCACCCTGTTCATTAGTATTATTATTTGTTTGTCTCTCACAGCACAGAGCGAACAAAAATTGTAAAGTTAAGTCAAGAATTTTCAGACCACAATAGTTGATGTTTCTTTAATTTTGATAATATTCTTGTTTTAGAAATTAAAGGACCGGTTGTTAACGACCTTCCACAAATTCTTGAGTTCATCTGCCAGAACTTTATATAAGATAAAATGAATTTTATGGGCGGTATCAACACTTTGGCTTACGCACGTTTTGATACGGGGAAACCCCTTATCTTTGTCATGTCTAAAAATAGCTAAGAAAATAAAACCGTATAAAACCTGAAGATGTAAAAGGGCTTCAGAAACATAAAATACTGAACTAAAAGAATAGTATAAAAATTATATATAGCCTACATATATGATGTTTAATACAACAAGGTTAAAATTAGAAGGCTGTAAATGGACCTTTACAATTTAACAGAAAATAAGTTAAAACTTAACAGCTGAAAGACATAATCATCTCAAATAGACGGTGATAGACCCCACTGGGATGAAGATCAAGAAAAATATCACCAAAGTTTAGGTTTAAATATAGGATTTCCTTTCCTTCCCACCACGTGCTTCCAATCCGTATCCATCAGATTGTTCTCAATCATGTCTGAGGGCAAAGATGAACTTGGTTGATCGATTGTATGTGGAGATTCTTCCTGAGATAACTGAGCGGCCAGAACATGTGTCAGACGCTTAATGCTTGTCGTGATAGGCGAAGCTCGTGCAAGTTTTGAAACTTTCTTGGGACTGAAAGTAGACTTAGCCCGTGGAGTTCTAGAACTCTGCACACGTCTCTGTTGTCCCGCCCGCAACCTGCGTCGGCAAATCGCGAGGAGAGTCTGAGCCTCTAGGAGGCTTCGGAAGGTCTACAGGTATATAAGACTCTGTGTTGACACATTAACTGTCTGGGTACCAACCGAGACAGTTTTAACTGATGTTCTTGGTACTACTACTGGTGAAAACGGACAGAACCGTATATTTGGTGACTTTAGTACAGGGGGTGGTGCTGACATTGTGGCAACGTCGATTAAGTGTACTACTACTTCCTTTCTGTTTATCATTAACATTTCAGTAAAACCCCGGAAATTCGAACACCTCCGAGCGAAGATTAATCGTGAAATTCGGATTAGCGGGTTACACTTAGTATTAATGAAAATGGGGGATGTTCTACTACATTTACTGAGTATTTTTAACGTTTCTGGATAACCCGAATCTTCCGGAATCCGTATCAATTAGTTCGGATTCCTGGGGTATTATGTAGTTTAGCACTGATAGTAATTTCTGTAGAGTGCCATACATAAGCAGAGTATAATACGTATAGAATCCGGTCTCCAATAATATCATACGACAGATATTACAAAAAGTACAGTAGTTACTTTAGTCTGAAACGTCTTACAACAGCACTCGGAGAAAAAGAACCCAATAAAAGAAGCAATGTCGCGAACCTCGGACAAGCAATGGGTAGGTACACGGGTTCGAATCCTGTGTCCAACCATCGTGTGTGTGATTTTCCTGAGCTTCCCTCAGTTTCACCATACAAATGTCGGGATGGTACCTTAAGTAAGGCCCTGGTTTATATTTTCTAACTTCTGTACATACATCATCATACAAATATACTCAATTTAATTCAAATCGAAGAAAGAGAAACAGCATCTTGTAAATTTGGTATGCAGGACGTATGGTATCACTTACATAACTGATCAGTTTGCAACTGAAGTGTGCCTGGCGGAGAGGATAATGCAATTGGGCAATGGGAGTCAATGAGTTTATTTGAAATCGGGAAAGTCCCAAATTCTTCTTGTGTATCTGATGCAGTATGTGAAGTGTGGCACGATCACTGTGTGTTACAAAGTCACTTTAATCGTAAAATCTAATATAGGAAAGCTAAACTGGCAACTGGAATTCAGAAATCGAAAAAAAGCCAAATTTTCAGTTTTCTTCCCAAAAAAACCTGGATATATACAGAACGAATACTCTGCCGGTAATACTTTACAGCTGTGAAAGCTAGAATGCGACACTGGATGAACACAATTTGCCAGTATTTGGAAGACAGCATAATGAACTTCACAGGTTGAATGATTTACCCGATATCAGAATAATGAAATCACGACGTGTACGATGAGTAGGCAATGTAGCTAGGATGGGGGAAAAGAAAACTAAGATTATATTCCATCGTGAAGACCGATACGTCGCTGGGAGTAGCGTTACAATAAATCTTCATTGTAATCAATTATAGGTGCTATATATATTTTCTTCCCATGCTATGTTATTAGAACGAATTGTGGTGAACCTTGTGTACACACTGAAGAAAATATAACAAAGGACTAGATCCACTTTTACTACTAGGTCTTAGTATTAAACGTTAATGACGGTAATAGTTATGCTTACCAATACACAGGATGTTGAAAACAAAACCATTCTGAACAGACTTGTTGACCAGCTGATCCGGAAGGCTATCGAAGCCAACATGTCCGGATAGCTTCAAGTTACGAAGGTTGATTTCAGGCTAAAAGGTAAAATAAATGATTAGACAATTCGAATTTTCTAATAACAATAGCAAATGAAAGTTAAAAAGCTGTACAAATTAAAACAGGAACAGCTAAAGTACAAAACACACCTGATAAAACTAATTTCCATATCCAGACTCGAACCAGCTGCTCAACATCAAACGGTTAATTAAATTCATCAGTTATGCTTAAGGAGATGCACTCAAACAAGTACTAAAATATACTTATACGCTGTATCCACTTTGCAAATATTTTATATACGTAATATTACAAAAGATATTCAAACGTGAAACGACCACCACAGAATAATTAAAATACGAAAATGCTTTGCTCCCGGCAGTTATGTTAATTAATTGTTATTAAAGCCAACTAGTTTTTGGTAGAGCCTAAGCCACTTCGTCTAATGGACCACTCCATCCCCATCCTCTCCTCACACATCACATACAATATTTTGCTGAGAGTATCTTTTCGACCTTAACTTTTTGAATGAAAAGAGCTGAGATTTTTTCCCCTACTATGCTACGGTTCCTTGGTTTGCCAGTTAAAAGTTTTAACATTAAATGAGGAGATGATGTGAATACGAAAGGTACATTAGTCTGATACGACATATGAGACACTGTCAATCAACCAACAATGAATGAGCAGGTTAGTTCTTTATGTTAGCTACTATACTTCTGTTATATAGCAGTAAATGTACTTCCAGTGTTATCTGCATTATTTCGTAGGCGTTCAATACAGAGGGAACAGGGGGGCATGGGTAGTGACACATTGTTCTAAGGGGAAAGTGTGCCCTTGCACTCGTATAAACGCTTGATTTTTGCATCACATTCTGCATTGCACGAATCCGAAATAATGTAAATATAAATATCGGAAGTAAATTCAACGTTACAGGAATAGCTAATAGTAATTACTACTGTATTTTATCTTTCCGAGATAAGGCGCAGTGAACGTTGATACCTAACCTTCAACTGTGGTGGCTGTAGTTTAGCTATGGCATCATAAAGAAAAAAGAGAGATGCTTCTTCTTGGAGAAACCTTACTATGAGCTATGTCATTCCAAGTAAATTATATATAGTTTGAAAGTTGTCGAGAATAATTTTGCATCTTTTAAACAAACAATGAAAATATGCAAAGCTCTGTCTTCAATAAAAAATAATTGGACGAACACTAATGTCTTCATCTTACAGAAAACTCTCGAAATATATATACTGGTGCACAAAATAAATAAATAATCCTTGCCAACAGATTTAACAACACCTTGTAATATTAATTGCACATTTAATTGGGAATATGGAAGTCAACAGAACGCAGCGGGTTCACTTTACCTTATGACCCGCCAAAAATGTAAAATGTACAGAAGAAATGTAACTTTTGGAACGTGTGTAGGAGTATTGAAATGGTAAAACAAAGTTTCGAGTCATGGAAGAGTGAAAGAGCAAGAGGTACTAGGGACTATTTAGCTTGTTGCACATTGTGGGCGAGCACATGCAGTGCGTTTTAAATGCGATGTACATCGCGTATAACGAAAATAATAATAGCTGATGTCGAACTTGACTTCAACCCTTATTTGCTCGCCGAGATGCTGTACATGTTTATTTTTGTCGCAAAATACGCGCAATTCCACAGCATGCCACCATGCTTATTATGAGTTGATTAACTCGAGAGCGTATTTAAGGAAATAATGATGAAATATAGCTTTTCGTAACACTTTTAGGCTCGCTTGATGGTTATAAAAATCTCTGACAATTATTTGCAAGGGAATAAGTTATGTAGAGCATACATATGTTTCATTGCTGGAGAAAGCTGAGGGCCTTAAAGTAAAGTTTATTCAATGCAGTCATATAAATCTTAAACACGTAATGAACTACCGTTAATCATAGCATTTACTACATCTACAGCTCTGGTCTTATCGAGTAGGGAAATGGATATGTAAAGGAGTCCACGGCCTAAGTTAAAGATACTATCTCGGTATTTGCCTGGTATGACTGATTAAACACGGTACTGGTCGACCTATCATAAGGGATCTAAGTATAATGCAAGTACAAGTGCGATAATGTAAGGACAATCGTTCATACTGCAAAATATGACAAACTGCGATTACTTGGGGATGCTCCATTGTAAGCGTTTTATAGCTCTTTCATCCTTACTTTTTACAATCTTTGGCATTCGATCCAACATGCTACAATTGCTGAGGGTTAGATTAGATGACATCAAGTACGAAAAAGTTCCATGAAGTAATTGCAATGGAGCAGCTAAAATGCTTTCAAATAAGCTTAAATTAACGAAGCTTCTATCTGAAATAATGTTAGTTCATTGGAAGTACGGCTCGACTGTAGCATTCACCCTGTAGTTCAATTTCAGCTTCCCTTACATAGGTAGTAAGTTGTTTTATTTGTAACTTAAAATAACAAAGTTTGACCTAACCTGAAAACAGTAATATATAAATCCTTGATAATCAAAGACTCCGGATTGTTCAAATCACTGCAACGTGCCAACTATGGCTAGAAATTCCCACAACTGGTTGGTTGTCGAATGTTGAAGGAAATTTAAGCTGTTTGTATTCGAAATTTTACACATATTTATGAAATCGCAATTTCTTGAAATCCCGAGTTGAGTGTTGTCTTGTTTGTGAATGAGGTCCCAGAAAAGTCATGGGTGGCCTATTTAGGTGCTAGATCCTGTGAATGCCAGGTAATTTACGTAGTTTTACCTAATTCATGTTGGCCAACATCAAGTAAACCATATTATTACCTGCCTCTGCCCTCTTGTACTTATCAACGGTAAAATAATTCACGAGCCGTTATAGAATTCATTATAAATGTTATATTGCTTTAATATTATTTCTATGAACGTTACCTTAAATCCACATATACAAGGAAATTTTTAAGTTTGCATCACGGCTAGGTACAATTTATAAGGTTTGACGTATCACATTCATCTACAGATACTTTCAATATGGGAAGTGGACAGACCCCTTTGAATCTAATAGACTAATCCTCAAAGGTCTAGTGACCTTTTCATGCATTACTTACAATCAATGATCAAACGTGATATTTTAAAATAAAGATTGTCTACTAATCTTAAGCAAGTGTAACGGCTACAGCTGTCAATACTGAATTCAGCTGTTAATGTTCATTACACGTTCGCAATATACATTCCTACAATAGCCAACGCCCATGTCAATTAACGTATTTTAAAGCGAAAAACGAAAATTAAGACATTAAAAATATTTATCAGGACGACGATACATGATGTGGATGTAATGCTAGTTTAAGAACTGAAGGAAGAAATAGTCAATACATCTAAATTACAAAATAAATCTACTCACTCGGCTTCTCTCAACTTCCACAGCAGCCATCTCTGTTTGCATGTGATGAAATCACACTGTTTCCGCTAATTGGGTAGCAGAAATGTAAGGGAAAGTAGAACATATTTAGAAACTATGGCAGAAAATAAAACAAGTTAAATTAATTGTTAGTTAATTTTAAATAATTTAAATACATATGTATGATCAATAGTACATTCTATTTACATTAGGTGGGTAGTATATGCCTTATTTAATTTTTAACTTGACTAATAGGAAACAGCCATTCCAGTTTTCAATATGGCAGATGTTGTCAGTGGTGGTGATGAAGTTACGTGGTGAGCGTAGTGTTTAAATTTATTTTCTGAACTAGTACGCGGAATTTGACTCATAGTAAGAAGTTATTGAACACTATAACCATGGCGGATCAAGCCAATCCGCCTATAAGTGATATAAAAAGACCAGAAGAGGTGGTGAGGATGGCGATGAACGACAACCTGAAATTTGCAGTCCTAATCGGACTGATAGAGGTGGGACAGGTGTCCAACCGGGAAGTTGTGAATACCGTACTGCATTTGGTGAGTGAGTAATGTTTGTTATTTCCTTGTACTAATTATTAGTAGACCTATTTGGACAGTAAATTACTTTAAATGCATATAAGACAACAGCGGAAAACATGTCCGCACGATCAAGATAAACACACAAAATGTAGTCAAGTGGTATTGTTTACATAGGGTCTACTTCATTTCGGCATAAATTACAAGCGAAAAATAAGTAACCAGTGTATTAATTAATTGGTTACAGTTGAATATAAATAAGTTTTATAACACAAATGTTCTGAAAAGAAGGAAGTGGTATGTCAGTCGGCAATTCTTGAAATCACTGTCATGATCCAGTGCAAGGTTGTTTTTGTTTACGCCGGATCACATTTATTCCTATTTATGAAGAACCAATGGAACACAAGTAGATATATGTACGGTTTGAACAGGGCAACGAGAAGGGACTAATGCAATGTATTACACACAATAAAAATAAAATACAGCAAACAGGGTCTAGATTTGTGAACCCCTTTCGATTCTGCCAATGTCAAGTTCGATCGTTGCTGTACAAGAATGTCCATGAATTAGTA
This sequence comes from Lepisma saccharinum, assembly GCA_022664845.1. Taxonomy (NCBI): domain Eukaryota; kingdom Metazoa; phylum Arthropoda; class Insecta; order Zygentoma; family Lepismatidae; genus Lepisma; species Lepisma saccharinum. The sequence goes on along the minus strand of JAGDQP010006330.1, from coordinate 11,645 downwards.
CTATATATATAGTAGTATTAAGCAATTTGCAGAGATGCAGAAGATACTTACGTATTACTTTAGGTTATGTCGGGCGGGATTTTTTCGAACAGAATAAGTCACAGGTTTATGAATCGCAATCATGGTAATGTTACGTCATAGTGACATGTTTATTTCCATATCACCTTTGATGTTTTGCTATAGATATCACGGACAGTATATCGAGCGAGCGAGAACGAACGAAGACTGATTAGAAAAAAGCCAGGTTAGATTTTATCATCGTATGCGATGCACATCACTTCTAACAGACACCACCTGTGAGTTGTGACTGCTTCATTTATGGTTCCAAATGGAACACCTGACGTGCAGTAAAGGCAACTAATAAAAATACTCCATTGGTGCCATCATGACCTAACCTAACCTAACAATCTGGGCTCATCTTACCAAACATTAAAGGAAGTTGATGACTGTTTTATGTAACACATTTACACTTAGTTATCCTAACTAAACAACTGTAATATAACATAACATAACACAACATTGTCATTGATCGAACAATTTGGTCTGATATCTGAATTGGACGATATTCGATTGAACTGTTGCTCGATATTCGTTACAACAGTTTGTATATGGACGAAGGCATAAAATTGAAACCCATAGTAACTAGTGTTCTCATAGCATACCACTGGCAAAAAGTCTCAGCAAATTTTGGGACTACCGGTTTTCATAAAGCACAACAATAATGAGTTAAAGAAGCTGAAAGTATCGACAGGAACTTATTGTGTGAGTTGTTATTTGAATTGGTTTTAATGTAACTTTCTGTTGAATGGAAACAGTAACGGTACTTATATCTAGGATGAAGTACAAGGGCATTTGGTTCATTGCTGACTTTATTAAATGTACCTTGTGTTTATATTACCAGTATGTGATTTGTGTGACTGCTTGTTCTGGTAAAACTTCGACATCACTTCTGTATTCGCCTAATACGAAATCTGGAAGTTTTTGTGCTAAAATTAGAAGCCGATTTGATTATAGAAAAGTAGGGATGTACCGATATATTGGTATCGGTGATATCGGCCACTTTTTGGAGTATCGGTATCGGCAAATGGACACTGATACATTTTCCGAATTATTTTTAATTAGTTTAAGATTAGCAACAGTGACACTCTTCTTTCATGGGTCTCTTTAGACTTAAAATTCTAAATTAAATACATGTCTAAATTATTATCAGTGGTATAATCGATTTCTTTATGCATGTGTACGCCTTTGATTTGCACTACTCAAGTGAAATTTTTTTAGTCCGTCCATGCCAAAATAGTAGCTCATGTTAGAAAGAAGTAGTAGTAACTGAAGGAAAGCCAAAGGTAACTTCAGTCAGGAAGGCACACCCAGGATTCGGATCTCAAACGAGTGATCGATTAAGAACAAAATGCTTTGCAAGTGAACCACTCTACTCTCACTTTGTCAGTATTTTCCCTTTAATCTTTACTTACATATTAGAAAAGGTAACGGTGTTCTCTGTACAGTGCGCACGCGCCGGGAACGGCGCATGGGGGACTTCACATATTCTCGGTCTATGGCATAAGGTGAAGTCGGTAGTCACTGGTCAGTCCCACGCTCAACCGCCTTTATCTCCCAAAGTGCCCAGGAGTACAAAGGACAGTTCGGTACTCAATTTGATAATATATTTTCTGTCTCTAACGTAATATGAAATTCTGCTTTACATATTTTTGTATGTGAAATTTTGGCCTTATATCTAATATATATTATTACAATGTTGATAAATTCATTATTTTGAAAAAGTCTTATAATATATAGAAAATGTGTCCAAATCTGAAAACTTGTTTTAGTATTTTGAATTCGAGCATGGATGGCTATTTGTGAAACCGGTACACATAAGCATATCATAGAATGGCAGACAAGGTGTCGAAAAATTTATTGATTATGGATTGTACTAGTGTGAATTGAGCTCTGTTGAATAAAACTAGGGTAAAATCTCCCCGAAAGTTCATACATAGGACAGAATCTCCGTTGTGAAATTACGTAACTAGAAAAACCCTCTTCTGCAGAAATTCATCTCCCCCCAATAATAATACTTATTTACTCCATGGGTTACGGAACTCGCAAGTTCATGGCCATAGTAAGAAACGTTCGCCATCGGGGCTCTATTCTGGGCAAGATCAAGCCAGTTTTCATCAGAAACCCCTACTTCTCGAAGATCCCTTCTAATATTGTCATCCTAACGACGTCTTGGTCTTTCCAGACTGCTTTCTAACCAGGATAGAATATCACCTTCATTTTTCTCCCCATCCGAGCTACATGGCCTGCCCATCTTAGTCGTCGTGATTTCATTATTCTTACAACATCGTGTGAGTCGTAAAGTTCTTCATTATGCAGTCTCCTCCATCCTCCAGTCATCTCGTCCTGTTTCGGCCCGTATATCTTTTTCATACACTCGTAATTTTTGTTCATCTGCTAGGGTCGTACTCCAACTGTCGCAACCGTAAAGTATTACCGGCAGAATAACAGTTCTGTATATTTTCAATTTGAGCTCCCTTGATATTAAACGCAAGGTTGGGAGATTCTGGACAGAATAGAAACATGCGATGCCCGATACTAAGCGACTTTTTATTTCTTCCGTGACCTCATTTTTGCTTGTTACGTGTGATCCCAAGTATTTAAATTTGTTTACTTTCTCTATTTTCTCATTCTTAATTGTATCTATTTCCGTTATTCTCTATTCGACTTGTTATCATGTATTTTGTTTTATCTATGTTTATTTGTTGGCCTATTTCATCACACGCTTCTACTAAGACATCGATGTTACTTTGTAGTGCTCAATAATAATAATAATAATAAAGGAATCTAAATATTCCGGAATGGAAAGTCCATATATTGGGAAATTAATAGAAAATAATGCTATTACTTAACTATATATGATAAGCAAAGTGTATCTTATGCGGACCATGCAAATAGTAATCATACGCGATGCGGAATAGCTGTTTTATAAAATAACGTAGGCCCTAGTCAGGCAGTTCCTCCTAAAACAAGAGTTGGAATGGCGAACAAAGTTTGAAATATTTATATTTTCTTATATAGGGCTAATTCATACACCTCTTGGCTGCAGCATTGGTGCGTCCATACTTCAAATCATATCACCAATTAGTCAGTTTTTACATTCAGTGTTTGTAATCGTGAATGCGATATTATGAAGTATTTTTGTGTTGAAATCAAGGTTGATTTAAATCGAATGTTTAAAAAATAAATTATTTAAATCAAAATTAATTTTACTTAAACAGAAATAAAAATGCAGTATTTCTAAGCATTCCATGGTTTGAATTGTATGTAAGCTCGAAATTCACCTTGTAGTTCTTACGTGCTGATTGTTAGTGATGTAAATCCAAATCTAAGTGATAGGCGAGATTTTACAAGAAAACGTAGAAACCCAATTCGCATTATAAATGAAGTTCGAACTACCTTGAAAAATATGGAAAATTCAGGGAAATCAGCTTCCAAGGTGAAGCGGAAAAGTAAGGAAGTTATATAAAACTATTTAATAAAAGGAATAAAGTCAATACTTGTTAATTGTAAGATTCGTGTTTTTCTGATCATATTTTTTCTATACTTTCGAAGCTATTATATCTTATATTTGTGGAATGAGATATATATCGGATATCTTGTGGAATGAGACGTACCAGAAATGGGTAGAGACTCTGGCAGCTGGAGCCAGTGGTTTCAAATTTCCTCCCAAAGAGACTGTTTTGTTTTATACGATATTTTCATACTTAGTGCCGTATTTACTATTTATTTTGTCGTGGAAATATGTTAATAGTTACCAGGTAACAGTTCTGATTAAATGAATGGGACTGAGTAATAGGCCTCTCCGCATCTAAGGTTGCAGACATAGACTTTTTTTATCTTAATATAACTGTCCTTTGGTGAAGTAAGGCAAGGAAAGCATTCCAGGTCTTAATTCAAATATACTTTCCCGGAAATTAGGAAAGTGCTTTGTCAGAATTACCAGTGTTACCATAATTTAAACTTGCTCAGTCTCCCAGTGTTGATTTGTAGACACAAACATTTGCCAGTTGAAAATGATGACAGAATATCTGTGCTTTCGGGAAGGATAATGAATGGACTAGTAAAACTTTTACATTACTTCGTTATTATTACCATGGCGACCGTGGAGAACTTGTCCACACAGAGGGATTGAAACTTCTGGTAGTAAGATGGTCGATGAGCAATGAAAATAGTGACCTTGAAAATTTCTCGTAGGTGTCATATTCTTTGACAACGAAGCAAACTCATCGAAAGAAGAAAGAATATTATCGACTGAATCTTATAATGTCTTTTTCTGCGGTTGACACTTGGGATATTTATAGTAATACTCCACGTTCAGTGAATACTCATTAGTCATTACCTTACGTAAATTATGTCCTTCCATTTTTACATTCTTTTCTTTAGTTCACAGTGGTTCGTGGTGTCCTCAAATCTTGCAACGTTAAACTCATTTCTTGACGTCATACAATGATGAAATTTTGCACAGCGACGTAAGTCGGGTGACAATACAGTATTCTATTGTTACATTTATATATTTTAAAAGCATTCTTTTAAAATATGGACTCCTTTATCCTAAAATAAATACTAGCCCGCGACGATGTTAGGTTTTGACTGGTTGCAGACCACTTTAGGATTTGGGTCACAAAATATTAGCTTGAGAAAAATGTATCCGAACATTGAAATAACTCGAAAAAAAATATTAAAAAAAAAAAAACTTTTCATAGACATACTTTTCTTAAAAAATTCGTACTAAAAAGTAAAAAATTATTTTGTTTATGCATGACTAAAAGCATGGGGCGAGCCAATTGAAGAATTTATAAAGTGACTGTTTATGAGAGCGCGTCTCATACTTTCCTTTTTGCATGCATAAACAAAATTATTTTTTACTTTTTAGTACGAATTGTTTAAGAAAAGTATGTTTTTTTGTTGTTATTTTTGTATACCATATTGCAAAACTACATCAATTTTATTCGTTTCATCTGCATGTTTAGTGTGATACAGAATAAATCCATTTTTATATTTCTTGTCACAAAACGTGGTGATGCCTCATTTATTTGGACAAAAAACATGGTTGGTACCATGGGCATAGAGCGAAAGGTCACGTCTGACTTAAACAAGTTACTGAAGTGGAGTATGAGAGAAATATTGGACAAACCTGAAAGATTTTGGTATTCTATATACAGGGTGTTGCAAAATAACACCTACAAAACCACCTTGCGAGATTCTTGACATGAAAATAATAATAATAAAGGATAAAACATTGAGAGTGCAAAACTGCTTCGTTTCGGGCGGCGTGATAGTCTGCCGAAGGTGCTGAACAATGAACTCCAGAGCTTGATGTTTCTAAGAGAACGCTGTGGCTCAGTTGGTAGAGCGTTGGATCGTCAGTTTGATCCCTGCTCATGCCATGTGGAGTTTGTGGTGGACAAAAAGAAGTGTGTGTGTGGGTATTCTCTGGGCGCTCCCACTTTCTTCATTCCATCATTATCGATTCGACCTGAGCCACAGTTGCCTAAGGGCCTTAAAATAAATTCAAAATTGATATTTCTGGTACCATTAAAAATAGAACTGAGGTTCCATGGTACCCTCTGAAACTTCAAACTTTCTCTAACCAAAATGCATATTTCAGAACTGTGCAATACGTGCGCAAGGGATTCCCCAAAAGTAGTAGGGGATTCCCAGAAATTCTCTGAAGTAAAAGCGGGTCTAATGAGACTGAATGAGACTACGTTCCAGCAAATAACGATAATTTGTTTTCGGCAAGTCGATAAACATATTTCTCTGCGGAACGATTAAAAAATGGTTACATAATCTTTTTACATAAATTTCAGCTAACTTAACGTTTAGTGTATTTGTTATCAGTAGAATAGACGATCATTGCCCGGTTAGATGGTAGTAAGTACATTTATCATCTGTACTTACAGGGAAAGTCGTTTTATTTGTGCTTATTTCGACCCACAGTTACATCAGAGAATCCCCTACTTCCTTGGTGGAATTCCTTGCTCATCAATTGCACTATTTTGGAATATGCATTTTTGGATAGACCAGGTTTCAAGTTTGAATACCTTGGCCACCTAAGTTCTATTGTTAATGGTGTTGGAAATATGAAGGTCTAGATTCTATTTTCCCACATTTCTGCATCATATAGGGCCGAAACGAGTGTTTGTGCACGCTCTATGGTCTATACTTTTCTTATTTTTGTCTCAAGATTTTCGTGAGTTTTTTTTGTCGGTGTTATTTTGCAGCACCCTGTATATAGGTTTGTATGTCTGTTACCTATACAACCTACACACGGTCATTAATTTAAACCAAATTTTGCATATATTCATTAGATATTGGCACAGGTCGTAGAGGTTTTCCGGGGGTGTGTATTGCAACCCAAATGTCCGTGTTGCCAAACCAATTTCAAGAATTTAATATTTGAAATTGTTTCCATACCGGTTGACCTGTCGACACCGAACTTTTAATTTTTTGTACTAGGTCAAGTTAGACAGGCACTCCGTGTGTCATAGTTGCCAGTGTTGCCAACCTATTTCAAAATTCAGTTTTTCGAATTGCTTCCGTATCTTTTCATGTATCCGCATTGATGGTTTGGAAAGGGTGCATTTTTTATAAGTAAAATTGAACGTTTACATAAGAAAATTATTTTTTATTTCCATAACGGATAAAAATAGTCTTTCGGTTTAAACTGCAACATTTCCATTATATTTGTACTTTCCAAATGTAATTTGAATTTGATAGCTTAAGCCATTTTGGAGATATCAGAATTTATTTTGAAGAACACTTTAAAAATTAGAATCCGGAAGTGGTCATTTTTGGAGGCGCTTTCCATGATAACCGGAAGTGGTATGGACATAGGATTTGGATTATTAGAACTCTTATATGGTCTAGTTATTACGTGCAAAGTTTCATTAAAATCGGTTGAGAGGGCAGAAAACTGCCCTTATGCGCAGTACTCCTTTACATACATGTAAATTTAGTAAGTACTGAAAGAGGTCGTAGTAGTCCCGGTCATTTATATTACGCGGCAGTTCTCAGTGTTTCCACCCTGTTTTTTTAAAAAAATCATTTTTTTTTATATGCTTTAATTCCACTGGACGGGTATCCGCACCAAACTTAGCATAAACATTATTCTACACAATAGGAAAAAAAAAGTGGTCTCTCCGTCCGCATGGATCCCATACAGTTGGACTTATCCGAACCAAAATTGGCATGAACATTATTCGATGCCATAGAACAAAAAATACTGTAAGTCAGCACAAAAGAGAAATGTTGACAGCTTTGAAGAAGAAAACGAAAATTCCAAGATTTAGTTTTTTTGTTGTTGTTTTACTCCTTTCGTAATAAAGTACATACTTGGCTGGTTACAACTTTGAGTAATCACTTCGAGGTACTTTATCGCACAAATACCTTAAAGAGAATGGGGCGGTTACTTTCACTCTAATAATGGCATATTGGTTGTTTTTTAAAAGTTCGCCATTTTCTCGGAAAACACATTATCAGATAAAAAATAATCTGTATAGTGGAGAACCGTATGTGTTATAAAAACTGTCCAGGTTTCATACTCGACTAGGGATTTGTTTGGATTTTGCGGCTAAATATTTCATGGACAAAAATTGCTTTCGCGGAACATTTCTAGAGAACCAGTTCAATCACCTATAATTCGCCGACCGGGTAGCCGTGCGGTCTAAGGCCAGCAACTCGAAGGTCGTGGGTTCGAATCCCACCAGGGGCATGGATGTTTGTGGATATTAACTAGGTGTGCAGGGCCGAAGTAAAAAATTACTAGACTGGCCCATAAGTTTAGCAAAGTTTTATCACATATAATCATCTCTACCGTTGAATTCTGTAGCTACCGAAATTTTGAGGAAACTTATTCTTTGTCACAAATAAATTAGCCATAAAATATAAACAATTGACTGGTCGATAATAAAACTTGTTCAGTTTTTAGAACACGTATGTTTCTCCACTATACTGAATAAGCTTTTCACCCTTTTTTGTGAATGTGTTATCTGAGAAAATGGCGCCCGAAGATAGTCGACTTTTCAAAATAACTTTTATTTTTATTTGTTTCAGAATACGTTTGTTTCAGCAAGGTCATTTATATGTTTCGGAAGAGTATTTTACTTTCCGATATGATATCGCATCTGGCTAGAGTTAACATAATTTATCATAGAATGATATGCATACTATATGTGTTTCTATTACCTTAAATCTTTCATCTTGCATTTCAATGTTAGTTTCTTGTAAGGTTTGTTTTTGCTAGTGGAATCTCCTCCAAATAATTCCTTCACTTATCTAGTAAGGTATAGAAATTAACTATCTATATATTGATTGTAGTTTGTGTTTTAACAAGTGTTTCTTTCTTCGTTGATGTAGAGCAGAAGAAACACCATGTAATTAGAGGAGAGTAGAAAGTTTGGAGTTGCTATTTCCGGATTGGAGTCTAGCGAGGATAGATATTTTTGACTAGCGAGAGTGCAGAGGAGATACGATGGATCTAGGGTAGAGTTAGCGCTGGAATAGTTAAGCTCAACTCATGCTACATGTAGTATAAGCAGCTTGGTCTGAGCAGACCTGCAAGAGCCAAATTTTTAGGTTTTTCCAGATGTATTTTACCGTTAGCTGTAATAAATCGTATTTTTACGTAAACGCTTTAGATTTGTCTCCCTTTTTCTTTTCTGTTATTTTGTTGTTAACAAGCGTTGCACAGGGAATACCTTTTAGTTATTAATTTACTTTGATTTTTGTTCACATGTCAATCAGAAAGAGTTGAACTACTGGTTCCTAGTGTGATAACTCAAAGTTAGTGGAAGAAAGCTAACAAATTTTTGTTTCCAATTTTATTCCGCCCCGCGTTTTTTTTTCCTACGACAGAGAACACTAATGCTTTTTTCTTTGATATTTATATAGTCAGTTACAATATTAGTTGCTTTAGATTTTTAATTTATTGATTCCTTTAGGCAACTTAGGTTCGAGATGGGATAGGGAAGGGAAAACGATGTTAGAAAATTATTGGACAGGGCCTGGTTTCAAGGTAACACCTTTCAAGACCTTGGGAAAACCTCAGTGAGTCAGGTTGGGAGATAACTTGGATCGACGTTCCGATTGCTAAGCCAACTGAGCTACAGCCGTTAGTACCTTTCGAAATGACCTAAGTTGAACAGTGATTTTTATATATACATATAATCTTTCAAGCACGGTCATTATCAGGGACTCTCGGATTGTCATTGTTTCTTACTCTATTGAAAAGTGAAGCAGCGGAAATAATACAGTCTAAAAAGTCACATGATATTTTTGGACTAATTAATACTCCGGAGAATGTTAACTTTCTTTCTGTCAATCTAAATCATTTAAAAGGGTGTGTTCCTTTAAGGATTTGAATTCGGTCCCACAACTTAAAAAATAAATTATATCATTACTAGTTCTTTGTATGTGAAAATGTAGTCAGAAGTGTGTAGTGTCCAAAGTTAGTGTTTTCTCTGCATTTATGTTATTTAAAATAGCAAAAGCGTGGCAGAGTGAGAGGTTCTGTGGCACTTTTAAAATGAAATTTAGCAGTTGTGTTGCCATACGAATTTGGTGTCGATTGTATTTGAGCAAGAATTCTTTCTCCAGTTATGTCGCAGGTAACCCTACAACGTATGTTCTTATATCAATCACATTGAAAGAGGTGTTGCAATGAAACGGTGCCATTAAAATCTGAAATTTTGTGTTTTTGCCAAGTGCATCTTCGTAACACTTTCTTCTTCTATAATATACCTCGTAAGGATATCTATTATCTACGACATATTCAAAGAAAGAAGTGTCGCAGAGATAGGCTAATCATGCACAAAGTCAAGATGATGTCCCTTCTTATACCAGCAAAAACTCAGATTATACTGGTAAACTTTAGTTTTATATGAGAACTAAAAGGGCCAATGTCCAAAAATGTCAATTTTGAACTATTCATATCGTTGGAATAGGAAAATTGTGCTCTTTCTAACTGCATTAAGGGCTAATGTCCATGTTGCTGTTCGTCTAGCGTAGAAAAATGGCCAATGTGTGACAATGAATTATTTTTTCTCCTCACAATTGAATTGATCAGCATAAAAAACGTAATTTTTTTCCCCAGACATCTGTGTTGGCTAGTTCATCAGGAAAAAATCGAGCATTTTGAGCTCCAACATTCAACGCCGTTTACTCAAGGCTTGGTTTTTGGACATTGGCCCTTTTAGTTCTAAGATATATATATATGGCAACGCCCTAGCCGAGCTGGTCTACCGGTTCCCGTAAGATCACCGAAGTCAAGCAGCTCTGGGTCTGGTCAGTGTTTGGATGGGTGACCGTTTCAGCACTCCAGATGGTGTTGCCTGTGCGGCGTCCACCCAGCGTCGTGAGGCCAATTGGGGAGCTACCTGAATAAAGAGGTAGCGTTCACAGTTGAGAGTTTCGGCTCTCCTCTCCCAACCCGTCTGGTCAGCGTGGGAGCAGTAGACCACTTCCTCCCTCCGGGAGAGGCCTCATCCAGTAGTGGATTGAATATGGCTGTGTATTATATATATATATATATACGAACTACATTATTACAAGGCCATTCATTGTGCGTTGGACGGTATTTGCGGTGGAAAGCTTTGTGAAAACAATTCAAACCCGTGAGATATCACGCCACCGTAAATCTCGCAATCGGAAAGAGGAAAGCAAAGTTTCAAATGCAACCTGTGAGAGATTATTTCAGTTTTCCTGTGTGCTTCTGAACAGTCGAACAAAGTTTGTTGGCTACTACATCCATTACGATTTGCTACGCCGACACCGCTTGGGGCATTAATTATCGATATATGACGTCATTGTGTCGTGTTAACTTTGAGCTGTTTGTAGCTCCAAAGCTACGCATAATTTTGAATTTCTTCAAAACACTTGTTTCTTGTTTTGTTGTAATAATCATCCCTCGAAGTTTGTCGTATTATTTCAGGAACGCACTATATATATCAATGCTCCAACCTATGTACACCAACTGGCTTAAATGTACTAGCCCATATTTTTACAAGTAGAATTGTAATTTTTAAATACCTTTGTTGTTTAGATTATCCTGGATTTATCTTACGATGTTTCTCGCTGGAATGGACCTGTAGTAAATCAGGGGTTTCTTCAAGTTGTTCACTAAAAGTTTCACACGTCATATTAAAGCTTGTTTTTACCGTTAACCTTAGCTCAATGGACTGTTTCTGTAATATATGGCTTCGAGATAACTTCATGCATCTAAAGAAATTTCCTCACTTAATTTTGATTTGCGATTTTTATATCCGCCAATATGTAGTTTACTACAGAAAATTATTTCTCTATAGTTACATTGCTTCAGAGCAGACAACAATAGTTCAATAATCGTTTTTGGATTTTTGTGGGGAATATTTTTGTCTGATATTTGGCGGGCGGTACTTGTCAGATACGTCTTTTCCTTTGCGGAACTGGCTTTGCTGGCAAAATATATCTTGCGGTTTTGAGACATTAATATTTTTAATTTTCTGGAAATCGGGAACTTAACTTTGAATACACCCTGGTGCGTTGTTTTAAGTAGATTTCGAAGAAAAATATACCTATTGAGATCGATACGATATGAAAGTGTGTGT
>JAGDQP010006329.1:56355-72941 GCA_022664845.1 Lepisma saccharinum | reverse complement strand
AAATCTCTGCATTTTGGGAAATCCCCCCGACCCTACCCCCAAATACTTCCTGTGCTTAATTAAAGGTGTAATGGGAAAGTGGAGGTTATTTAAGGTTAGGTGCAGTCATGTATCTTTACACTTTTTGTTCTCATATACGTCACAGTTCTTGACGCAACTTCCTTTACATATTTCGAGCTTGAACGCCTTGTCTAGTTATGGTGTACCGTCATACCAAATTTCGTTTATCTATCTCCAGGCGTTTAGGCTGTGTATTCTATACAACAATGGGTTTAGCGGCCATTTTGGATCCAAGATGGCAAATTTTTCAAAATTTTGCAATATTTTCTTAATATACTTTTGATAATAAACTATTATGCCAAATTTCGTATCTTTAGCTCAAACGACGTGGAAAATACATTTTTGAGGTTCGCCATTTTGGATCCTAGATGGCGTCTTTGGAAACATTTTGTAATATTTTCGTAACCTACTAGTGATAGTGTACCGTCATACCAAATTTCGTTTTTCTAGTTCCAGCCTTTTAGGCTGTGTATTTTATACAACAATGGATTTAGCTGCCATTTTGGATGCAAAATGGCGACTTTTTTAAAATTTTGTAATATTTACGTGATTTGGTAGTGATGATGTACCTTCGTACCAAGTTTCGTTTTTCTAGCTCCAACCGTTCAGCCTGTGTATTGATTACTAAATGTCTGACTTTTTTAGGTGACACTAGTTCTTGTAGATTGTTTTTTTTTTTTTTTTCAATCTGAAGAACGAAAAACTGAATAAAAATTGAATAAAATTTAGTCGGAGCCAGTTTGAGATTTTTTCTCAGTTTTGAATAAGTGTTTCAGTGTAGGCAACTAATCATACTGTATCATATCATATCATGTGTTCATATGTAGATAGTTCAAAGTTCATATTCAATTCTCTTTCTAAAAGCCTTTCATGTTCTTTTTTAGCTTTCCACATTTAAGCCAAGTAAGTTATTTCCGCCTATAATATATGCATAAATCCAGTTTCGTTTTTACAATATACGGTTATTGTGTCTACTACGTGACCTTGACATTTTTACCCGTCAAAATAAATATTATTATTCAAATTAAAATGTGTATTTTGTTTTATTCTTCCACAAAAAATGTATATATCCTTGGCTCAGTGGAAACCAAAGTCCGTCTTTTGTTTATAGCATAGTTCAAGGTAAACGATCCTTCTGTCGGTTCATCGAAAGAAACTTTATAGCCAACAAAAATGCAGTAAGGTCACTCAAAAAGCTTTTATATTTTCTTATAAATAATCCTCTTACAGTATAAAAGCTCGCCCACAACCACACTAAAAACAAAGGAATCTTCAATAGCGTTGACGTTAATTTATTAACTAGTTCCGGTCTGGAAGGACAGAGAAATTGATCATAGATTAGATTTATAGAAGTATCGGTAAATGCTATCCAAAATTGCCTACAACTTAGTATACAATAAGTTAATTATTTTATAGAGGATGCAAGGCAAGTACGGTTGTTTCTTGTGGCTGGAAGAAGAGGATCACAGCACTTGGGAAGAGATTTAAAATTAAATATTTATATAGCAGAATTTAAGGCAGAAAACAATAGGCCTAACACATTGATAAGTTTTCGTGCAGTAACATACTCGTATTATTCATGATGATTTGTGGTAAACCTGAAAAGAAATACGGTACACTATAATCAAAATCCACCGGTACAAATCTGATTTTAACTGCGTATGGGATGTTACCAGTCATTGATTAAAATCCCAATTAAATGTATCATCAGTCCTTTTTTGTTATTCTCCAAATAGGGGACGCTTTGGAGTTCAAAATATTTGTTTACTCTACTTTTTTTTTTATTTAATGGTGTAATTTTTAATTATATGACAATGATAATAAGAAAGCTATTGTGTAAAACGTATTACAGTTTTATTACTGTTTGGCCTATTTTACTATTGTTTGCATTACGATTATTTACAGTTTACTTGTACAATGTTAAAGATTTTCTGGTAAATTATAAAATTAACTTATTTCAATCCTTTTTAATCGACGTGCATGATTACAGAATAAACTTTGGCATGTACCCCGCTCGCTGAAAGGCTGCTAAGTCTACTACAAATTTTCGACACTTGTATGGATAAGTTCTGACGATTGAAAGTCGTCAACTCCTTGTGTCGTCATCAAATATCTATAACTTCAAAGAATTAGGTTCCTTCCCAGATGTCTGTGTATCTAGCTACTTTCTCCAAACCTGTGCCCTCCATCCTTACATATTCTGTAGTATCATATAAAAGCTTATGATCTGAAGGTTTCACATAAATATGTACGGTCCCGATCAGTTAAACCATCAAGGCTCCAGGAGCGAAATATAGCTGAAAACGCAGAAAAACGCAATGCTTGGTGTCTATTCCATCTGTCTTCTTCCTCTCTTTACTTTCGAATATATAGTTCCTCTGTCGCCTATCTCCTCGGTAGTTCCTTGTTTTTGTTCTTTTCCACGTCCAAGTTCAAAGGCTTCCAAATTTCCATAATCACTTTTTCATACTGACAATGTATAAAACATGTAATCAGACATATATTAGACCGTGCTACCGGTTTTCTCCATAAATTCAACTTTAAACTTAAGTTGTCAAAAATTACATTAGGGGATAAAGCCCTAAATATTCATTTTAATGGTGCAAAATGCACTAATGTAAGTACAACCTCATTTTACATGCAATTTTTACACATTCAACGCTTATAAGAACCATTGCACAACATCAGACTTGTATTCGAGCTTTGTCGAGGTTTAATTCTAGCGGGGTTTAGGCTAAAGTTTGAAGTTGCAGATGTGACATAAGATGGACCATCTAGTATGATTTTGACACTGTTGTCTAAGACCCATTCTCTGTAGAACCCAAACATTATTTCTTCTAATGCGCAAGACCTATAACTACTGTTCAACTATTCTAATTATAGAAATGACTCCAGTAGCACATCTATCCAGAGAGAAAATTCGTCTCTCAAGCAATTTTATTAGCAACTATGGTTCTGTCCTTTAGTGTAAAGAGAACATCAATTCTGAAATAGTATTCTAAATGAATTCTAAAAGAGATATTAATTATAATTTCTCAAATGGTGTACTCACAATTTCAGACATTATAGGGTAATTATGCTGAAAGGTTAAATGGACTTCTACCTCTATGCTTAGCCCGTATGTACGAATAAAACCACTTCTCGTACCACGGAAGACACAACAATATTATAATAAGCGTATGAAGGGATTAATCTCCCCCTCCCCACTTGTACATCATACGAATAAGGATTCTATTCATTTCATAAATTAAAAGCGTTCTTTGTTTCCAACAAAGTATGATGAGCAACATTTGAAGAGTCAAAAAAGTGGAAATGTGAAGAAAAAGAATATATTATTACGTAGATATAACAAAATGGGCTGAACCTTTGTGTTCATTTTAACTTTCATCATGTGTTGGACAATGGGTGACGTTGTAGATCAAACCATGTAACCGTAGCTTAATAGTGGAGCGTTGTCTTCTCATTCGGGGGGTCCTGGGTTCAATCTCAAAGGCCGAACATATTTACTGAGTTTTTTTAGTCGCACCAGGCTAATGTCGGGATGATAGATTCAAAGTAGGGCGTGTCCGACTCCTTTACGCCCTACCCTATCCCGGCCTGAGCCTTAAATACCTAAAGGCCATAAAATAAATTCAATTTCAGGTTGTAGATCAAAAGAAGTGAATAACAGAATGGACGAGAGAAGATCCGAAGGTATAATATTGTAGCAGCGAGATTCTTTCAAAATGCTTTATTTTATTTCTATTGCTGGCTTATACAGTCTGCTATAGCTCAAGCCCCTCACAAATATCAGGGTTTGCGAACCTCGTCGTTCACCCACTCGGGAAAGGAAGAAAAAAGATACCAAGCAGTAACTCAGTTTGGGTACCATCTCGGCATTTGTGTGGTGACAGAAAAAGTCTGGAAACCTCAATCAGGATGACCGGCAGCAAAACTCGAACCTACGTGCCTTCTCAGTATCGAACAGTAGTCCACGACGTTAACCACTAGACCACGTATAGCAAATCAAGTATTCACCAAGTCAACAATAAGAATGGCGTAAGACAGACAACTTTTGGAATTTCGAAAAATCTAATAGTAAAGAGAACGTACTTTGAATACAAAGATACTCATATACACATGGATAGCTCTCGATGGTAAAACACACGATCAGATCGAACACGTATTAGCACATAGACCAACACATAGCAATATAATACACGTTAGGGCTTACAGAGAAGCGGAAGATGACACCAATCATCAGCTGTTAGTAATCACAAAAATGAGGAAAAAGTTGTGTATCGAGCAGGGAAAGCGAAGGATAAAAACAACTGAAATTCGGAAGTAAAATTATTAGATAATCCGAGCCTAATACATATTACCAACTCAAATTCTCAAATAAGTTCCAATTCTTAGCCGAGACGTATAATAATAAAGATGGCATTAATAGTAATAATGAAGCTGATGTGAATAAGATGTGAGAGGTAATTCGTGACACTGTGAAGGCCAGAGTAAAAAATGAGTAGGTGAGAACTGAGAAGAAACGACAGAAAAACAACCTTCATTTGAAGATGAATGCATTACTGTATGCTTCATAGGAAACGAGAACAACAAGGCATCGATGGCTAAGCAATAAAACCCAAGCAAATGCACACTACTACACTACATTAAGCTTCTTATGTACACACAGGTGACCAAACAGAGGAATTTGAAATCCATACCGCAGAACCGTGGATACCTGGCTCTAGAGAGATCGACGTAGAAATATCAGTAAATAACTTTTTAAAAAAATCTCCAGGAATTGACATCACCTCAACAGGATTGATTAAAGCGGACTAAATGGCACTAATCAAGGAACAACATAAATTGATAAGTGCTATATGGAGAAATATAGAGCTTTCAAAGGAACGGAAAACCTCAGTAATAGTTCAAGTTTATAAAAAGAAGGCGATAAATCTGACTGAAGTAAGTAGGCCTACCTTGTAATCACTTTAGTTTTAACATGTTACAAAATGCTGAGTAATATCCTACCAACACGCCTAAGCGTTTACGTAAATCGCCAATGTGGATTTAGAAAAATAATAGATTTACGTTGGACCAGATTTTTGTCTTGGGGTAAATATTAGAAGAATAAATGGGAATGTAATGGGACGGTTCACCAGTTGTTCATAGATTTCAGGAAAGCTATACAATGTGCGATTTGGAATTCCTAAAATACTTGTTCATCTAGTAATAATGTGCCTCAGCGATCCCATAAGAAGAATATGTATAGGTCAATTATATGCCAAATAGTTTGAAGATTCGCAGCGGATTGAAGCAAGGTGACTGTCAGTGCTATTTTTTAACTTTGCGTTAGAATATGCGATTCTAAAACTAAAAGAGAAAAAACGAGACTAACGTTGAATGGCTTAAACGAACTGTTTGCATACGCGGATAATGTAGATTTAGTAGGGGAACGATATTGGTGTACTACAAAGTAACGCCGATGTCTTACGTTCGTAGAAGCTTGCGATTAGATCCTGTTTTACAGGTTAACGTGGAGAACAAAATACATGATAACAAGCACAAACACAAAGGATAAAGAAAATAGAAACATAATAATTAAAAATAAGATAATAGAGAAAGTAAACATATTTACATACTTGGGAGCACACTCTCAACGGTAAATACGATATTTAATTCCTGTCACTTTCTAAATGTTTTCTTTGAACAACTATTAAGACGGTAAATGCGAACAGGGGTACTACAATAGAAATATATAGATGGTGAAGTATACTATATTTGTTTACACAAATTAATAGAATTAAAGATGTGTATGAGTATAGACATAAACATAGCATGTACTGTATAATTAAAAGAATTTTGTTCTTCTGAACATAAACTCGAAGATCTGTTGTGTTCTCTGAAACGTACTACGTGTTATTATGTCTCAGATATTCGCTGAGACGTAAAGATCGGTAATTGCTTCCACATTTGCGCTAAAAATATCCGTAAAGTATCATAAATATCACATGCAAATATTCGAACCACAGAATGAATTTTTTAATATATATTTTTTTTTTTAGACGGAAATAGAATTCTTGGTTTAGGAGCATGAATATATTACAATTTTCGCCAATCTGCAATGGAACCAATTATTCGATTTCTATGGGCAACAAACAAGACAAGAAAGACAGTACACTTTGAAATATGGTACCCGTGTACACTGGGGACATATTTGATGAATATGTGATGTGTGAAATCCTCTTTCCCTCCCCCCCCCCCCCCCCCCCCCCCCTCTCATGAGAACCTAAATGGTGCACCTGGGTGCAAGTGATCGAGTCACTGATGCTTTTCATTAATGTGTGATGGCTCTGTAGCGTCAATCAGACAACTTACTGAAGGATATTCATATAACGGTGCCAACTAATTTCCATTATTTTTTTCATAACTACAATAAACAGCTTTCGGTAACAATGACTAGAGAGAAGCAAATGTGAGAGATAAAGTACGAACCCCTTTATTTATTTACTTGTAGTAAAACTATCTTAATCAGCCGCGTAGAACTGTATAACATCATGCGTGGAAAACCTGTTCAATAAAGATGATTAAATGTTTCAGTTTTCCCTTATTCCTTCGTTCAATCTACGAATAAATGGGAAACCTAGTTTTGGGGCTTAGTTTTTGTGTAAGTAAATTTTAGAATCTTAAGAGCAAGGAACTAAGCCATTACGCCTGTATCATCTCTTGAATTTCCAATACACTAACCTAGAATAATGTACGGCCCTAGAATCAAGTTTAATGCGGTGTTAGAGTGGTCCTTGCGCTGTTTCCCGCTGGACGAAAGTGAGTCAGCGGCGAACAATAGCGGCCTTTGGGAGTGTAGTACAGTTGCACAGCACCTAGCTCGTTTTTAAATTATTTAATTTTTATTTCAATCACTCTAAAATATAGAATATGTAATAATATTTTATCACTCGGTGTTCAAAAAAGCCATAGTTTCCTTTTAGGGAGAGAAAAAATACTTCACAAGTTCACAGTTTAATCTTGAGTGTGTAATTTTCCTGCAAGCTTCTACGTCGCTACATTGGCTCTGCCTTCGCCAGATGTTGGAATAGCATCTCCTATGTTAATACCATTGGCAGAAAGCTGTTGTAATCTTAAAGTCCCTACTCCTTTTCTCCCTTCCTTAGCTTTCCATTCCATCCACTTGTGGCGCGCATCACCGCGCAGGCGGAAGGCGTCTGCTACTGACCTTCATTTACTCGCAGTCTCTACTCACATTCTCTCTCTCTCGCTCACTCTCTCTATCTATCTATCTCCTCTCTCTCTCTCTCTCTGTGTGTGTGTGTGTGTGTGTGTCTGTCTGTCTGTCTGTGTGTATGTGAGCGTGTATGCATTCCTGCCTTTGAATGTTACCACAGAATGCTGAATCTCACAAGCGACATTCGTGCTCTACGTAAGATACTGGAGTGACTGATTAGTGTCGAAAGATAGACGCCAGAGCAAATATTTAAACTCGTATGTCAATCCAATGTGGACCAAACTTTCAGTTCTAACCCAATTTTATACGCTTCTTATCGCCGCGCGGCCCGTTTTTTTTTTTTAATTATTATTATTTAAGGTTTAATTCCTGAGTTATTCATATAATAGTATACCATACTCTGCATGTAATTGAAAATACTGCAAATAATATTTACGTTTTTGCAAGAATTAAGACATAAATAAAAAAACGAGCCACACAGCGATATCGAGCGTAAAAAGCTGAGTTAGAATTGAAAATTTGATTCATATTGGTTTAGACTGGAAGTAAGTGGACAAACAATATTATTGAACATAAAAAGGATATTATTCAATGCATGAATAAGATAGTGAAGATGGAGGTAGAGAAAATTTAAATATAATCCATTACGGGAAACAAAGGAAGTATGCGATGTGACTACTTGGGAAGCAAAATCCCGCTTTACATTCACATGACACGTTATGGCAGCCACGTTGTTTACTGTACAGAAATTTCCGAGTTAATTTTGGAATTTTCCAAAACAAACTGTGGAGAAATTATGTTCAATTCACACATTTCTTCACAAAGAAAAGCTCTGTCTTCACGAACTGTCTTCAATCCATTCGGCAGAAGAATTTCGATCAATGTCAGAAGCTGTGGGCTTGCTCTACTTTATAGTTCAAAATAGCTTGGAGAAAACGTTTATTGAATCTTCAAAGTTTCTAAAACTGATATTAACAATACCAATAACAGTCACACAAATTTCTAGCCACGAAAAATTGTGACAAACTATCAAATTCTATTCTCAATATTATATTATAGCCTGTGACATTTTTCTAAGGTTTCTCAAAATCTTAACTAATTGACTTAACGTCCCTTTATTTGAAAATCTGGTCACTTCTTCTTTTGTGTATACGTTACATAATTTAACTCTACGTTGTGACTGATTAGCTACCCTGTAAATGTTAATGGCCCCAATACAAATATTTACGTACGTTTCGTAAAACTAAACCCTTTCCTAATTTTTCGTGGCCCCCTATTCTTTGTGGCTGGCAGCAGGCCTGAGTGCAACACCCAGTGGAGACAATCACCGGGCGCCACTGAACTACGGGTTGATTAAGTGTTTTATTATGAAATTGAAGAATTGTTCCCTGTTCAATTTTATTCCTAACGTCTTATTGGGAGCACGTAAGTTATAATCTGATGAAATACAATAAAGAATAATGACCATTCCTTGTTGATTGTTTTCTTTTAAAGCATAGATCGTATACCGAAGATGTGTAAACAAATTTCTACATTGTTTCCCTGATTCTTCAGTTCTTTAAAAACAATACGTAACTAATTAAACTGTTTAGTTAGTGGCAAGACTCGCTCTAGGATTACTAACTCTAAAATTAGTGCAGAATATAATTGCGTTGTTATTACGTATAATTGTGAAAGTGTTTAGGGTCTCATTGGTAATTAAATTTAGTGTTTGTTTTACCAATAAAGCTTCTTGTTTTTCTTCAACAGGTTTTCCGTCATGGAGAGAGGACGCCAGCTGACACTTACCCGAACGATCCATATATTAACGAAACATTTTATCCTGTTGGATGGGGTCAGCTGACAAATGTAAGTGTTCAAATATATGTGTTGATGGACTTACAAATTTAAACTAATTCACAGTGTCTTGGAATCACTGAATATATTTCTTATAATGATATAATCTACAGCAGAAGGCAGTCCAATCTAAGTTAAATCTCTTTCGTACATGTACAGGGAAATTACTTCTTTCTAAGAAACTGAATAAAAAGTTTATTTGTAACAAACAAACTTTGATTTTAAAGAGGGATTTATTTTCTATTCGTACAATAATCAGTGGATTTCACTGTTGCAGTGGAATAGTTCTAATGAAAGTACTTTCTCCCATCGATTTTCATATTAAAATTACCTTTACTCTATATATTGTAATTTTATGTTCTTCAGTATCTTGATTATCGCGCGGAGAGGACACCAAAAGGGAATTCTAACAGGAGACGATCTTATAGCCTGAAATCGCCCTTAGTAACTCAATTATTAAGAATAATTTAAATGTGGTTATTTGAGTAACTAATATGATTATTTTTATGTGATTTTTTTTATGATCCAGTAAGATGACGAGGAGTTTAAAATATTTCATGCCCTTTGAAAAAAGAATGTTAACTTCAGTTTCTTAAGAATATTCAAAATAACGTATCCTCCAGAAGTTAATTGCCCAGAAATTAATTGTAAATAGGAAGCAAAATCCGTGCCAAGTTTCTTTCTTCAAACCAATCTTTGAAGGTCACATTTCGGACCTTCCAAAACGACGTAATTTGTGTCATCTATAGCATCTACCATTTCACAATCACAATATCTAATTTGTTTGATTTTTATCTTAAGTCAACGGCTTTGAGTTGTGGTATGATTAGATCTCAACTGTGTGAAAAACACAATTATTTTACTTGTGAAATTTAAACTTTTAAACATTTTATCTTATTCTAAGTATATAAATAGGTTGTTAATAATATTTGAGTTTTCACATATCTTTTTTAACAATTTATTAATTATTATGTTTTCTATCACATGGTAAAACGTCCACACATGATAAAGTTATTCCGATAACTTTTAAGAGAAGCTGAGCTTCTCGAGTTTAAGAATGAACTATAATTGAAAAAAGATTCACATGTGCCCTGATCCAACGTATATGAAACATTTTGTCTCGGAGTTTAACAGAATGAATTACACGTAGAAAGTCGATTGTATATGGCGAAGCCTTATGAAAACAATTTATCCGAATCTTTAAGCTTTGAAACTTTCTTTAAAGCCAAATAGATATAATACATTTCAGCTGTGAAGCTGGAAGTATGACTGCATAATCTAGCTTGTACTGCTTCATTTAACTTCGGATCAACTATGGCCACACCCACACAATCCTTCTTTTTACTTCTATCAGTTAAAGAAAGTAATAATTGCTTATCCATTGCAAAATTTCAATGTAATCAGGAATAATAAATAGTTTCCAGTCTGTGTTTTGTAGTACACTGGAAAGAGTAACACGATACCAAATTCGTATTAATTATTCCAGAATATTCAGCAGAGGATAACATGCAAGGCACGAATGATAAGGATTCTTTTACATTTATTATTTTCTTTGATATTGTTCTTCTATAGAGTATAACAATTTTCGATTAGTTTTCATTTATATTCCATGAAGAGTTTTATAACCCACATATTTCTTCGCAAACTTAAAGACAATTACTTTGCCTTTAAAAACAAAGACTCTAAGTCTTTAAAAACAAAGACTTTTGTTACCTAGTAGAGAAAGATGTTCGGAATGTTGATCATAAGGCGCAATATTCGGCGTAGAAATTTGGCTTGAATAACTTGCAGCTTATGTAAGTCTATTTTTTATCGTTTAAGTTCATCAATGCTGGAATACTACAATCAAATATGCTCCGATAATCAATTTTGTATAATGATTCGTAACTTCATGCTACCACCAGGACTATAGCAACACATTTGACTTTCAATAACCATAATTAAAATGCACAGATAATTGTATCTGGACAATTTCCTTGCAGCTCAATCAGTAAAAAATATACATATAACACATATTGCATACTTTCAATTGAGCTAAACACATAGGTTAAGTGTCATACCAAAAGGTGCTAACAACAAAATTTGTACACAAAGCGAAAAAATACTAATTATTACGAGATTAAAATTACCAACTATTTTGAAATTTTCGGAGTACTGACCACATTATTAGAAGATAGATTTATTACATAAAAAGTTGCCAATCGTCACCATTCCCACAGAAGGCAATACCAACGCTATTTTACGTTACATTCATGTCATTTAGTACTTTTTGATATTACAACTTTCAAATTGTAGCATCCATAAACAAACACTAAACTTAGCCACGTTAGGAGCATTTCCAAATGACCTACAAAATTTTGCACTTCACCATTTGATTTCTGCCCGCAAGTAAACCCTTGTACCGTTTAGAGCAGAACAGTATTGAGTACCTACTGTTACAGACAGAATCAAAACACATCTGTGACAATAGACTTAAGCAAGGAGAATAAAAATGGCAAAAATGGCTGTGGGAAAATTAAATTGGTAGAAAAGGATGTTGTCAGTTCACTGGGAAAATTTGAAACTAATGGCAGTTGAGACATTGAAAAGAAATGATCTTCTTTACTTTTCGGTTCACGAAGAATAATATAGATAAATATATATAGATACGTAAATGTATGAAACGTAGAAATTTTTCTTTCTTCACTTTACTCAATATCAATATCGTCGTTAAATAAACATAATCCTTCTTTGTCAATACTATCAGGTAGCTCAGAACATGAAACTCTTCTTAATATCTCAAGGTACATCAGGTTCGTATAATTGGCCTTCTGAAGATCTGCTGAAACATACGACTAATAATTCAAACCTCAAAGATAAGTTCCTTAAACTGCCCCAACTCTGCTTTGTGATTCCTAATATGTCCCCTAACATTAGTAATGGAGACCACTCCTTCACAACTTTGCGTACAAATCTTATCAGGGTTTCATTGCAATGAGGAAAAGGCAAAAAAGCCAAAAGGCACTTCACCTTTCCTCACGTCCCTAGAACGTGAAGCGTAAAATAAAATCTGGGTAATTCAAGCCCGAAGGTAAAACAATCAATTTATTTAAAATCAATCGTAAACTGTACATAAAACCACAATACATTTCTTACACACATTAGAAGCTTAACTTTCCGTGACTTCGCTATTCCAACATCTAATTAATTCTTTTTTCTGACCTAATAAAATCTTTTCTTTTATACTAAAACAAATCTCATATTAAATTCAATTAAATATCTGAATCTCTTTTCAAAACAACAATCTCTTCTATTCTTTGAATAAATTAATATTTTGTAATCCTATTTTGTTGTTGTAACCGCCCATACAATTCATTTTATCTTATATTATCCTATTTTGTTGCATCCACTTACAAAAGACAATATCTATGAACCATCAAGTTGTAAATATCCATAATCTTAACGTTTAGAAATTTTTCAAGGTGCTCTACAACAATATAAGTTATTCCCGATAGTACCACAAATTGCTCAGAAAACTAAAATTCAAAGCAATAATCAACAACATATTCATTTAATGTTCTCCATTAACACATCACCAAATACCCATATCAGCATTACCAAGTGCGATGGATGCATTTAGATCATAGAAAATATGCGCAGCATGAGGAACAAAAACAACCAGGACAGCGATTCCTGAGTAATAAAACCAAACCAATGCAAATTCAAATCACTATAGTAAAGCAAAACATAATGCCACACACAAGTTTAGGAATATGAATCGAAATGCATCTGATGCAGAAAGGTCAGGAGATAGAGGAAAACGGTCAGAACAAATAGAGATCTATACAAAGGATAAAATTGTTAAGAAAAGAATAGCAGCCAAGGTTAGTGATGATTAGAAATAAACGTAGAGATCTTCAGGCGGATTTCACTAAAATTCTGGATAGGTGGAAAAGCTTCTTAATGTATACGCAGGTGAGGAAGCAGAGGAATTTGAAACGAAGTAAATCTGTACCACAGGACCGTGGATACCCGAAACTGTCAAGATCGAGATCGAATTATCAATCAATAAATTTTAAGAAATCAAATCACCAAGAATTTACAATATCTCAGTCGACTTAATTAAAGGAGGAGGAATGACACGAGTCAAGAAGTAAGATAAATTGATAAGTGCTGTATGGAGAAATGGAGATCTTTCACAGGAATGGAAACCCTCAGTTCCGAGTTATAAAAAAGACGATAAACCTAACGATAATAATTACAGAAGAATCTCTCTGCTCTCAGTGTTAGAACGTGTTCAGTATTATCCTATTAACACGCCTAAGCGTACACGTAGATGACATAATTGGATATCACCACTGTGGATTCAGAAACGAAAATAGATCTACGTTGGACCAGATTTCCGCCTTGAGACAAGTATTAGAGAGGAAATGGGAATACAATGTGACGTTTCACCAGTTGTTCATACATTTAAAAAAGCTTATGATTCTAATAAAAAATATACAATATCCTGGTATAATTTGGAATACTAAAGTAATGTTTAGCTAATAAGGATGTGTCTCACCGAGGCCAAATGCAAAATACGTTTAGGCAATAAATAATATGTCAAATAGTTTCTAGATTCACAGCGGATCTAAACAAGTCACCGCAATTATAGTGCCTTCTCACTACTACTGTTTAACTTTCTGTTTGATTATCCGATTCTAAAAATAAAAGAGGGACCAACATTGAACTGATCGAATTAATTGTTCATATACGTGGCTGATGTATATTTAATAGGGGACGATATAGATGCACTACAAAGTAACACCGAGCTCTTAGTAGAAGTTTGCGATGAGATAGATCTACAGGTAAATGCAGAAAGAAACAAAAATAGATTATAAGAAGCCGAAACACAGAGGACGAAGGAAAATAAACTAATTAAGAATGAGAACATAGAGAAAGTAAATACTTAGGAGCATAGGTAACAAGCAATAACAAAGCCGCGGAAGAAATAAAAAATCCTTTAGCATCGGGCAACTTATGTTTCTATTCAGTCCAGATACTTCTAACCTCGCGATTAATATCAAGAAAGTTGAAATTAAAAATATACATTACGGTTGCGCAAACTTCTGAATGTAAATAAACATCAATCTGTAGAAAAGGAAAGATTACGCAATGAAAAAGCAAAAAATAGTACTATGTGTCATATATGATATAGATTTGTTAAATTTGTCCCGCAAAGAAGCCTCATTATTTGAGGGTTAAATATTTTCGTAGGCCTATGCGTAACTAAGCAAAGTGAGTCATAATTACTGTAACGTTTAGTGAGTGTGAAAAAATAAGTTTACCTAACATGCTAACCAAATTATTTTCCTACTACTGTACAAAATTTGGGATACGCAAGGACTATAGAGGGGCGTGTTAAATTTACGATATAGGTTATTTTTGTGCTTGGTTTCAAGTGTCATTTGATTTATAATTGACCAGTAATATTAAAGTATAGATCTAAAATAAAATTATGTTACGAATGTGTTCATTGAAAATGCTATTCATATTGTACTGTTTTTCTTATAAGCCCAGCTGTTCAACAATTCAATATACTGGCTTGTTATTTATAGAGAGAAGGATAATTAATTATCGTCTATTGTTATCACAATTGTTGTGTGTTTGTAATCCCGTTTCCCCCTTTTCTGTTTCAATTAGAGGCCTGAGGCAGTCATGAATGGAAAGGCATTGACGAATGACAGGTATTAAGCTATTTTGTGTACGTCATCGGAGTCCGTGCTTATTTTTAACCTCTTGCGAGTTGCATAGTGATGGACTGTAATCCAAATCGACATTTGAATTACCGCTTTGTATTTTATTAACACGTCACTTGAAGTGGAAACTATTACTCCAACAGAGATAACAATCTTCTTACATCCTCACAACGTAACAGAATAGCCATTGAAAGGAAAATCGGAAATTGTAAATGCGAAACACACAAAAAAATAAGTTCAGTTCCGATTTGAGTTACATGATTTCTAAAAGAGATAGACTTCCGTAAATGCATACTCAAAACTAAGCGTGGTGTTGGCATTATTACTCAACAAAACTAAATACAGGAACTATACACAATTGTGTTTTCCTGTGTATTCGGAGTGGCTAACAGGCTTTGTGAAAAGTTATGTCCACATTTATTTATGTTATAAAGTGGTTTATATTAGCAACACAGATCTTCCTTCCACCTAACTACTTCTAATTGTTAATTCAAATGGTAATCAACAAATTTCATACAAATTTTATGTGAAATTTCTCAGTATTAATGAAAAAGAATTAAAACGTCATAAAAATGCACTTTTTACAGTAGTTATTATTTTATGCAAATATTCTAGATTTGTCACAATCGAAACCGTTCTTGACGTCAGAGGGAAAGTGTAAGCGTACATCACCCTTCCTCAATGCAATTTTTCGAATTTGGGGTGTAAACGATTAATGAACTTTAAAAATAATCATATTGTTTTTAAAAAACAAGAAGAAAAGCTAAGGTATTTAATAAGGTTATGTGATGTCATCAATATTTTGCGAAGCGACGGTATTGCCACCTAGCGGACTTTGGATTATAAAGGCTCACACTGCGCCTTGTGACCACGACAAGAACTACCAAGTACCAATACCCTCATCAGCAAAGCGAGAAATTTAGAAGTAAAAAACTATATATTTATTCAATACTTTATTCATTATTATTTAATTGATTATCTCACGTTTTGATGGTGGACCAAGAGAAATATTCATGCAGGCCAGATGTAGTCCGAGGGTCGCTTATTGAGAAAGCTTGTTCTACATATACTGTAGCGATATTTATGAAAATATTACTGAATTTTTATGTAAAAGTCAGCCCTCTAGTCTGATTTATCATTATGCCAACTTAAAAAAGGACTTATTACAAATCTAGATAGAGTATTTGGATACAGTAAAATATTTTATTACTTTTAGAACATTTTGTAAAGTTGATTAACAATTCAACTAGCACATAAAGATTGTTTCATGAAATTATCTTTGAAGTTGAGCGAAGTTGCTATTATTATATGTCATCTTTGGCTGTTTATCTCGGAGGAAGTTTAATCAATAGCTATGCACAATATAAAAGTTTACTTTTCTCGTTTTTCTACCTTTTATTCTGAATATATGTTAAAGAGACTACAACGGAAACACCACTGAAATGATCTATACAAAACGTAAAACATTTCATAGAAATTGCTGCATACGTCCAAAAGTTGTGTCCGAACAAACAGGAAAGCGATGGCGTAAGTGCAGACTCTTTCAAGTGGCAAACAGTTACAATTTTGTGCCAGTCATAGTAGGAATGTGCAAATACTTCTCATTCGTCTAGAAGCGTAATTCAAACATTGATAAGTCGAAGAAAAATGCGTTGGGGGTTTAGTTCAATAGATTAACTGAGAAAGGTATGTTTCTATAAATTCCTACCATAACGTTAGAATAGATTAGCAATTATGACAGGTTTGGT
>JAGDQP010006329.1:16935-55955 GCA_022664845.1 Lepisma saccharinum | reverse complement strand
TATGTGTACTAGACCTGAATCTCACCCATAGGAGTTGGTGTAAGCATCAGTGTTCTTACAACCACAATCATTGAAGCCACAAATCCATAACATTCAACCAAAATACGTCACAAACCATTCATCGTTCTATTTACAGCTTTGCCTCCATGTACATATAATCCAATGCACGAGAAATAAAAGTTAAACAAAGTGATTATGTACCGTACTATATGTGAGAAAATAAAGTAAATTTAAAATTATTATTTTATTGATTCGAACGTCAGTTGCTCATTGTAAAGTTTGGTCTTGCTGTCATGGTCTGTTTTAAATAATATACTGTTTTATGATATGTGTAGTTCAAAGACATCTTTCGTTAAAATTCGAATCATAAATCGTATACACTGAAAATTAAAGTATGCTTAAAGTGCAATATGTCCCGAAAAAAGTTCACAATATGTTCCAGTTTAACCACATTTTTACAGCACACACTTTTGGTGTGTTGATACTCAATTCGTGCACAAGAAGTTCACTTAATATTGGCAAATGTACTAAAAGTAATCTAAAAACTTACTCTAGATAAAATTAACTTCGGTAATTGTGAACTGAATGTGTGCAAAATATGTCCTAAAGGTAATATGCCAATAAAAAGTCACATTGAGTACACAAAGTACTCACATTTTTTCAGTAGGTAAACATAAAGTTCACATGTGTTCATATAAAGTTCATTTTTGATGAAGTTTTTGTGTTCTTTTCGTGCCAGGAGATTTTTCAGTGTACAGAAATTTGGTCATACTTTGACGTATTATGAAACTTGCCAGTAACATGTTCTTTCATTTCTAAAATGCTTATACACACCAATCGTTTTCAAACAAGAGCAGCGTTTCGATACGGTACTTCATCATAATTTTATATTTAAGTATCAACAAAATCTCTTAATAGTTTATGTAGTAGTCAATGAAATTAAAAGTAATGTAAAGGTAGACTACTTTTGTTTTCTAGGGGAGAAATTCCTAATTTTTTCTACTAAAAATCATGATTTTTTTTTTGTTTTTATAGCCTGCGACTGACGTCAAGATGACGTAAACAGAGTAGTAAAAGAAAAGAAAGTAATTATAGGTATAAAAGAACCGGAATAGCGACAGAATAAACGGTTCATTAAAGAACAGATGTGCTTGTCACGAACTCATTTTATGGACAACGTTCAAATGACCACGTGTTCCTTTTATAATACAAGCACACGACTCTGATACGACCACACTTTTAACTTCTTGCCTTTGTAAGCATCTTTGCTACTTCTTTTAGTGTCTGCTTCCTCAGCAACATTGTAGCATATCTTTTCATATGGATAAACACGGAAATAGCTGGATGGTGTCTATCCGGTATTTTATTGTTACATAAGCTTTCTTCAACCTTGTCTGTGGTTACTGACACATATTAGCAGTCTATTCTGTATACTGTTAAATATTAGAGGTATGAAAGTGCTTCTAGAAATAAATGGATTGTCTGAAGTTGGTATGAGCATTGGCAAGATGTTTTGTACGCACGAGGTCAATAACAGTCAAAAAGCTTACATCTTTTATTTTTCACGAGTTTTCACCCAACATCAGAAGTTATTCAAATAGAAATATTACCTATAAAGTGTGCAATGTCAACAAAATTACAAAGGTGTGGAAAGATCTCCGAAAATAGAATCATCTATATTAATGTCGGTGTCTCCGGTGTATAATCTCTCATGTCTCTTTGTAAACAAGGGTCCCTGGTTCGGTCACCGATGGGACACATTTACCTAGAAGTCTAGCTACTTTAAACTGTACGTCCTGTTTTTATTATATGTTGGGCCATGTAAAATGTACAGGTTCACTTTTCTTACAGTGTACACTTTTGCATTAAATTATTTAATTGCTGTTTTTAATTACCTTACACTTTCTTTCCATATAAAGATTTAAATTCTTTAAGAAAAATGTTCATGAAGGAAATTACATGTTTTTATGCGAATAAAATAATAATAATGCTTTATAAATAAACGTACAATGCCCAGACTCTTGTCCAAAATATAGATGGATTGGGTATCTCCGAAATTTCCTGTTAAACGGGCAACTGACTAATTTTAAAGGTTGGCCCAGTCGCAAATTTCGTTACCCAAACTGTTGCCATCATGAGTTAGGGAGCTCTGATGCGGCACCGTATGTTTAGTCCTTTGGTGGCCGTAATATTGATACCCTTCGCAAGTTGCGCCTTCTATTATCCACTACGAATTACTATATAATATGATTTTGTTTTTCACTTGTTTTAATGTTTCAAAAACAAAATAGTGTTTCCAGACGTTTGAATCATTCACTCCGTAACAATGTCACATACAAATATCTCTCAGTAAGTTTTAGAAAATTTCTTTCACACATTTCTGTTGACATTGTCTTGTGATAAGTGTCCACTTGCTTACTTTTCATCGAAATACTTTAATGTATTCTTCGTATAGTCAAATAAAACAATTAAATATGGTATCACCGACAGTTCTATACCCGCTGCCGCCAACACTTTTAGGGGAAAATTGCCAAATATGGAATGCAGTTCTTGGGCGGTAGAATCACGTTCACAAAAATAAGTGAAAAAAAATCGAATTTA
Source organism: Lepisma saccharinum (assembly GCA_022664845.1). Lineage (NCBI taxonomy): Eukaryota > Metazoa > Arthropoda > Insecta > Zygentoma > Lepismatidae > Lepisma > Lepisma saccharinum. The sequence goes on along the minus strand of JAGDQP010006329.1, from coordinate 53,354 downwards.
TCCAAAAGCACTTCACTGAAATGTTTATTAGTAGTATACAAAAGCAAATTCGTACACGGTTAATCTATGGTAGAAAAATAAATACTTATTGCTGAAGGCTAGATTTTACTCTTTTGCCAAAAGTTGAGGCCAAATATGAAATACTCTTTAAGACTCTCATTTTCTTCTTCCGAATCGTCTGGATAGCAAGAGTTACATTGTCTTCATCCCACTCCTTTCGTTCACTTTCAACCCTCTTTCGTTTAGCCATCCTGCAACATACAATAAAATGTTTTTGAATCCAGATGAGCCGGGCGCAACTTACATCTGACCTGCGACAGGAAGGTTGCTAAGATTGGTCCTGGAGAATACAATAGTTTACTTACAAGGAGACATCCAATGAGACCATATCGAAATCTACCCTCAAATTTTGCTAGCAGAATCTACGTCCTTTAGATTGTTAATAAAAAAAAAATCGGGTTCAAATCTCGGCCTGGGCACTGGAGACTTTTCTCACAGTATTCCCATGTCTGGCACTCTGAGGTGCACTCAGCCTTCTATAAAATTGAATACCAGAGTGTCCTTGCTATTCCTGGGCACTATCTGTACAGATTTCCTGCTACAATAGATATGCTTGCATAAAAGACATTAGTAGACTCCCATAATCTACTTTTCTATTTTAGGCATCCCAAGTATTCCATAATATGCTACTTACCATTGTGAATTATAATGATTCGTACCAAAACAATGGAACAACATTGTAAAATAGAGTTGTCGTAGTTTAAAAGGAACTTGCCTATCAATTTTCAATCTATAAGTTTAATCTGTAAATTATAACTGGTAAGATGGCTTTTGAAAGACCTACCTGTCACAATATTACGAAATTGCGAAAATGAAAATAAGAACACAGCGCCAACGTCGTCAACTCTGCATCTTCCACACCTACGCACTCTAATACTAGTTTCGGGGGGGGGGGGTTGAAGATGGATCAGTGCTGTCAGTTTCTGTTTCCGTAATACCCTGGTATTCTATATTAGTTCCTATTCCATATTTCGCAACTTTCCCCTACTTCTCTCAAACGCTGCGAAAAACAATTAACTGATAAAGTTTTAACTTGTGTGAAAAAATGTACAAAAATGTGTTCACATACAGGTCGGAAGTGAAAAAGAACAAATAATTTACCAATATTGACTCATTTCACCTGTACAGAAGATAATTTAAAGTATGAAAGGAAGCAATAATTTTTATAGCATACTGTGTACAGGGATTCTATCTGTCTGTCCCCTTTTCCGCAATGACGGAGTGTCGCAGTCCCAAATTCTCGAGCATACACCGCAAACTAAAAATTTTGAAGTTAAAAATCGATAGAAACCGGACTATGCTCTACTCACAGCCCCTGAAACTGAAACACCTGCCTGGTAGAATCCCTGACTGTCTATAACTTACATGAGTCTTCTTCCTTGTCCTCGTTTTCCTTCAATCAAAGCTTCAATTCCATCTTTCAATAAAGTAATATCATCGTTTTCCTGTTGTGATCTGTGGACTTGTCCTTCTCTCTCTCGTATTCTCTCTAGAACTTCCTCGTTGCGTCATCTTAGAGAGACTGGAGGCGTTCCATAATCGCATTGGATTTATTCTTTTATTTTTCAGTGTTTAATCATATTATTGTACTGTTCCTTTGGGAACACCCTGTTGTTTGTGGAAATATAGGTAGAGACAAAGATACACGGGGTATGAGTTTTGCCCATCACCAGTTTTATTATAAAAATAATATAAGTTCTTTAGATTAGTGCCTTACCTCCTAATACACTGAACTAATCATTTGTGCAATAATAAATTGAACAAGACTAGATAAAGTTTGATAGTCGGTACTTTGGAAATTTGAGTGAGTAAATCTCTAAAGCTAAAGATTAACCATCCAATATTGCACATGTAATTAAAGAAGTAAATTATTTTTACTTTCCGACAGATGGTACAAGCCTTTTTTAGATGGGGAAAGGCAGAAACTGCTCAGTACTAATACACTTGCTGCAGTCTTAATGATGCAAAATTTTGTAGGCATACTTTAGGGTTTAGAAGTTTATTTAATTTTTCTTGGCTCATTGTACTTTCGAAGTTTAATTATTTTTTCCCAACTTTATAGTTAAAAAGATTCAATCTTCTACTTTTTCAAAGGTGAACTCTTTCAAGGATTTTTAGTCTTTGGGAAGAGTGTTTTCAAGGATAATTTGCTTGTTTCAAAAGTCTATCAAATTTAATTTAAAGAGTTGAAGCAAACTGAGAGTTTTCTAACTATGAACCAAAATATTCTCAGGAGAAATGTGGGAACTTTCAAAGCAGTTCGTTTCCAGATTCTTTTTCTATGTTATAGAGATTCTTTTAGGGTTTATAATCGCCAGTTAACTGGTAACTGCGAAGTTTGTATAGTTTACCATATGATGCAACAGTTGTCAACTTTCCGTAAATTATGCCCGATGTGGGATTTTTCTTTATAACTACAGTATGTGAGCATTGCAGTTAACTTCATTTAAAAGCTAAATATATGTACACCCTAAAAACTGGACCCACAATTTTTGAGAGGCAGTGGTGAACCCAGGGTTGGGTTTAGAGGGGCGGTGTTTTGCCTCCCAGTTATTGGGAGCGAACTGATTAATAGAAAAAAAAAACGAAGGTAAAATATGAATGTCTGGGTCCATCTCTGCCTCTGAAAAATAGGCGGTATAATGTATTCCCATTTTTTGAGAATCAGTGACGGGCACAGGGATTCATATTTTACCTTCGTTTTTTTTATTATTATTAATCTGTTCCCTCCCAAGAATTGGGAGGCAAAGAACCGCCCCTTTAAACTCAACCCTGGGGTCCGCCACTGCCTCTAAAAAATTGTGGATACCAAATGGGAATTTTGTACTCCCAATTCAAAGGTAAAGTTTTTACGATGTAGCAGTGGAATGTTGATAATATAATGTTGATTCTTCTGTCACATACAAACCAACTACTTACAGTAAGTTGCGCCTTGTCAATTCGCTTCCATCTTGAAGCGTCATTTTGTTTCAATACTGTTTAGAAGCTACTTCCGTCTTGTTTTTCTTTCTCTTATCACTTCAATCATGACTTCTATTATTATTCCGTATAAGCTTACTGGACAAAAAGGCAGGCACGTCTGACGAAGTGCGTGACACCTGCGTCAGACCTAAAGTATGCACTTCTCGTTGGGGTGTCATTTCAGTGATGGATTGTAATGAGTAGAACCCGGATTTCTAGGATTTCTAGGATTTTATAAACATCATTTTAGACTTTAAAAAAAAAATTGATTTACAGTAGAACTTCGTTAAGTCGGATCAATTGGGACCGAGGCCGGTTCTTGATAACGAAAATTCGGGTTACCCGGAGACTGGCGAAAAATCGGTAAAGTTAAAAAAAAACTAATAGAATCGCCTTTCAATGAAAAAGATATGTACTTACAGTATACAGTAGTACATTTATGGCTACACAGCAAAACACATTGAAAAGTTTACTTATTGGAGAAAAAGATCGTGCTCCTTTAGTTTTGAATAACGCTTGCGTGCGGAGCGATCTCGCACCTGCTTCAGCATGAGAAGTTTGGTCGGTGTAGTATCCTCCTGTCGCTCCAAGTAATTCATAACTTCATCTAGGCGGGCTGCTGCTATTTCTGTTCGGCTTATCCGGACATCCGAGTTAAAGGGCTTAACGGAGTTGTACTGTATCCCATTTTATGGTTTTATTTCTTCTACCATACATGTATTATTAAACTGACAAGTATTTGCATTAAAATTAGATAAAAACCAAATAAATTCCAAATGCAAAGACATTTCCCTTGATATGTTAACAGAAAAAAGTGAAGAAAAAACGAGATCAATATTCAGTTTATATATATATATAATCAAAAGTTATCTTTCCTTTTCTAACCAATCCATTGCCTGTGCATGAGAGAAAAAAAGAATCTTTTCTACTTTTTTCCAAGAGGTATATTTTATTCCAACTCAGAATTAGATGAGCTAAATTATCATCAAAAAATTGGAAGATAAATATCGATTTCATAGAAATATCGGAAAGACCTCTTGATCTAGTAGTGGTAGGAGACTACATCTGACTGGGGAAACATCCCGTTTAGTGGTGTACTGAAATTTGCTAATAAGGCAGATGTGGAAAATAGTATGATTTTAATCATTGGCATAGACAAAAACAAATATTACTCTTGTGTATTTTAGAATATAAAAATGTTTTAAGTTTTGTGTGTTAAGTTTCAGTCATTAACTTTTTCCCATGAAAGATCAGAACATTAAATAAGTTATTGAAATGTTCATAATCCGTAATTGTAATTAACTTTCAAAAATGTTCTTATGTAAAATGCATGAGACTGAAAAGAAAATTGAGCTTCCTGTTAATAACTCTGTCTAGTTTTGGCTTCCTATATTCAGTGTGCTTTTCAATTTGCATCACTTTCCTTCTGATCGTGTTAATATCATACCGCCTTAATAATTTATTCCCATGATCAAATAAAATTGTATACGTTTTTTTCTTGGGGCGGGGCGGCATTTTTCACATTTGAAAGGTCATTTTATAGGTCATATTTAGAGATTTTTCAGGTCATCAAGTTCCGAGCCCTACTCTTTTTAGACGTTTTTTGGATCTATAGTATTTGCATATTTGATTAAGAAAGGGTTAAAACGAAAATATATGTTACAACAGTGATGTTAACAAGTAAGAAATGTTAATATAGTAAAAGCTAAGACTCCGGGCCCTAACTGTATGAATGTCCTGAAACATTTTTTTGCCTGGTTACGAAGCGGTTTAGTCACAATTCGTGGCACACAGGGGCAGTCCTTAGTATCTTCTTTCAACATCAGTTCTACCTACTATTACCAAGTAACCTCGATGTCTGCTACTGTTGGTAGGTCCTTATGACAGGAAGTTTTGATATATCCGCAAATTCGACAACTTTACTTCTATATCATTTGGTATGGCCAGAAGAAATAATCCATTTTTGTCAGTTATGCGACCCGTTTTCCCAGAGAGAGAAACACATATGTTGCACACTGCCATTACTTATCAATCTCTGAATATTGTGACAACTATCAGTCGGTCAATGTCCTCTGTGAAGTGCCATCTATTCGTATCTTAAGTTCACAAATGGTACAATGTGAGGTATGTAATTTTTGGACAGGTGATCTTAATCGATTTGTTGCCTCTCCTTGAAGCGTACCCGTGGCTATTTGGATACGTTTACGCTCTACAACGTTAAGGAAGGTTTCACTCGCAGCTTTAACTTGGTATGGATATGTTTTCCAGGATAAACATATTTTGCTTAAAATGTTTTCGGCTATTTTACTCTTTCACTCCACAGTGATGTTACTCTTTGATCGTCTGTAACAAGGAACAATATGCAAGTGATGTACCTACTGTTGGAGAATGCTTATATTTTCTGAAAGCCCATGTCACACTGACAAGGAAACTCCTACCTGTGAGACACGAAAATCAGCATGAAATTTCCACACTGCATGGATGATGTGTTCAATGAGCACTCCTGTAGTACTACGTTTCGGAGTTTCGCGGAACACGAGTTGCAAAGTTTTCGAAATATTGTTCTAAAGGACTGAAGAGTAGGCAACACTTCATACATATGTGTTAAAGCTATGTGTTTGCCATTCACTTTTAAATAAAAGGTTGCGCGGAAAATTTGATCTAGAACTGTAGGCGAGGTGTCATTAAACCCAAAATTAGTACTTACTTTTTCTCTCAAAAAGGTAAGAACTGCACATGTTTACAGTGGTTTCTTGTTTCCTGCATTCACAACACAATACCAACAAACAAACAACGAATGACTCAATTTCATCAACCCAACTCGACAATCTGTCTCAGCACCTCAACAGAAAGTGAAAATAACACAGAGAACGTATCGTACAGAACAGCTATTCATTTACAGTGCGTGCGGTCGTATACAGTTCTTGCTTCCATCACCAGAGTGTGCTGACATTACGTGACTGTTCTGTAACATGTTTTCTGAAGGATTCCGAAACGTAGTATGCAAGCGTATTCAACTCAACACATGAAGAATGCACTGCAAAAACATATGCCAATCCGAATTTTCCATGGCAGACAGTGATGCACCCGGAGTTTTTCTCCATTGTATTTATATAATATTCGCATTTGACAGGGATCAGAGTAATTAATTAACACGTCAATTTCATCAATAACTTTAATCTAAGATTTAAATTATCTTCAGTGCAACCTTTTATATAAAAATGAATGGGAAATGCATATCTTCAATACATATGTATGGAGTGTTACCTACCCTTCAGGCGTTCAGAACAAAATTTCGGAAACTTTGTAGTTCATGTTCCGCGAAACTCCGAAAGGTAGTGCTACAGGAGTGTTCATTGGAACACATCATTCATGCAGTGTGGAAGTTTCACGCAGATTTTCGTGTCCCACCGGAGACAGTTTCCTTGTGAGTAAAAAATGAATGGAAGCATAGGCAACTCTCCATCGTTTAGCAGCTAGGATTTACCCAAGGTCAATTAACTCCGATTTTCAGGGTGCTTTTTTGCACGGAAGCGGTTGAACGTGTAAGTTGATTTTTTTGTAAACCATTATCTGCTAAAGTATTAGTGCGCTCCGAAAGTAATGATCCTATTTTTCCTTGTTGCAAATTATGTCAGAGCTAGACTTTGGTGGCATTGTAGTAAACTTTGAACCTTCCCGCTAATGTTGCGTTAGTTTCCTTGTCGTGCAACAACAGGGCAGTCTATCAAGATGGCGTCTGACATAGAGGTACATACGAAACAGAGGTAATTTATTGAATTTCTCACTGTCGAACAAATGAGGCCAATTGATACCCGTAGACGCTTGCTAAATGTGTGTGTAGACGTTATAGTGGATGTAAACACAGTGAGCCTGTGGTTAGTGCGTTTCAACAGTGGCAAAAACTGTTTTCACGACAAAACACGCCCTTAGGTGACGGCTGAGCAGGGGCAGTTCAACAGAAACGCCCAGGACGTGTTCTATGTTAGACGTCAGTTTGATAAACTGCCCTGCTGCTGCTATCTGTCGCACGACAACCAAACTAACAGAACATTAGCAGGAAGGTTCAAAGTTTACTACAACAACACTAGTTCTGACTTCATCTGCAACCATTAAATAATAAAAGGCATTACTTTCGGAACGATCCACGTATATTGAAGGTACCTAGGTATGAAGGCTGATATCTGTTTCGTTAATTTCTTATGAATTTTTAAAAGTCCAAAACTTCTTATTTTAAGAATATTGGTGAAGTTCGAATGAAGTTACTGAGTTACAAAGTGTGGATGAATAATGCTCGTTCGTGCCTCGGTGAGTGTCAAAGAAATATTTAAATACGTAAAAAGATGTGATAAGTCTTATTACACATGTCCTATCCTATCACATCTTTTTCTTTAAGAATTCACATATTTCTTTGGTACTGTGATGACAATGTAACGTAACACTGTTATTTACCGAAGCACGCATGAGTATTATTCATCTCCACTTTCCAATTCTATACTCCGTTCAAACTCAAATATAAAAGTTGAAATTTCTACTACAGTTTCTCCTTATACGTATGCATGACTGAGAAAATTAGATTTTTATAGTTTCTCCTACCTTCAATATTCATAAAATACGAACTTTTAGATTTTTTTTAATAGAAAATAAGGCACCATATTTCAGCTTTCATATTCTGTATTCATTCAATATAGTTTGACATGTACTAGTGAACAAAAATCAACTTCGACATTCAACGCCTCCAGTGCGAAAAAGCACCCGGAAAACCGTAGGGTTTTTTTTTTTTTTTTCTAAAATTTTACCTTTGCTGACCCTTAGCTCCTGCTTGCACACTATCCGACAAGCTTCCGATTTGTCTGACAGACATTTTGTAGGAAGGAAACCTGAACCACTTCAGGTTTTCATCCGATCTGGTTTGGAACATCTGTTTCTCACCATGTTTACTCATTAAACAATTGAAGACTTTCGGTCGAAGAAGGCGAATGGAGAGGAAGGGAAGAGGGAGACAGAAAAAATATAGAAAGAGAGACAGTGTTGCTATCTTTCTCTTATTTTTCTAAACTCTCCCCCCCCTCTCTCTCTCTCCATGCAGTGCGTTCCTTTTCAAGTTTGGGAAGAATCAATGTTTTTCGCTGTAATTTTGCTAGCACGTGAGGGAGATAGGTATGCATTACTTGAATACGGTTAATTAGAGAAATACTGGGTCAACGTTTCGAGCTATGGAGAAACAATGTTAAGGCTGAATTAAAACGAAAAAGAAGAGAACCACACTCTAATTTCCAAAAAAGAGAAAATCGATTTCGCAGTTTTCGAAAGAGAATGAAACGTTGGTTCAATGTATCTGTAATTAATCTTATTCAATTTTACATACTCATCCCCCCACTCCTTCCTCACATGCTAGCAAAATTACAGAGAAAAGCATGGATTCATTCTATTCCAACTCTCTCTCTCTCTCTCTCTCTCTCTCTCTTTCCGTCCCTTTTCTCATCAACACATGTCGGACGAAAACCTGAAGACTATCGGAAAACTGTCTATCACAAAAAAATGACTCTGCGATACTGAGAGAATTCACTTTGTATTTTGTTTACAAGTCTGACTCTGCTTTTGTTCTGTCTTCCATGAGATCGGGTTACAGCGTACGTGCAATCCTCAATATTCAATTAATCATGGCTACCCAATAGTTCTGTTGCACAAGCGAAGAAAAGGAAGGAACTCAGTGAAGAAAATGCACCCCAACTACGACTGTCCAATTATTGCCGCCATCGACCCGGCGTCGGAGGTGTGAGAGTCGGGAAAAAGTCGCATTTAAAGGCGGTCCACCGGCGGCCCGACGCCAAATGGGCGCGTTAGGCAAAATATCCTGTTGTCAAAGTGGCCTAAAGAACGGAGCTAGGAGTGATCTAACTAGCTTAAACTGATCCTTGCAGTGTACTAATCACACCAGTACATTTTGTGAAAATGGTTGGCAAAAGGGTGGGAAAGTTTTTGCCCTCCCTTGTCCCGACTATAGGGTTGGGATTTGGTCGGGACTGAGGAAAATGCCGACCATGGCCTAGCAAGGCGGGAATATGACGGCAAGAATAGTCGAGAAGAAGGCGAGACACCAACTATCTGAGACAGTCAGCAGATAACAAATGCAATTAAAATCAGTGATAGTCACGATACATCTACAATAGTCATTAATTTCTTCATTATAGAGTTTAAAAAATCAATTGCAAATGTCAGTTAGGATCGTCGGGCTTCACTCGGCACTTGTTTTGAACCCGACGGTTGAAATGTGGGCGGCAGCATTTGTATGGGCCGAATTCTGTCCAAGGGCTGTAACTCTCTAATATTAAAATATGCTTATTACATTAAAACATATTTATCTCTTAATTTCATTCGTCTTCTTACAGAAATCTGTAGTGAAAAGTACCAAAAAATACAAAGCAAGCAAATACAATGAAATTAACTACATTTTTCATGTTCTCGTTTGCATGTTGAAAACATTGTATTTTAAACTATTTCAACGAACATTTAATTTCGTTAATAGGGCGTTAATCTATGACATAGAGTTCGCTTTATGTATGTTTTCTAAGGCGACATATTACACTTACTGAGAACTAGAAATTTAATAGTGCAGCGATGATCAAGGTGTTAAAGAAGAAAAACTGCACATAAGAAAGAAAAAAGGAGAGTATTCTTTATTTTTATTTGTACATGATGATGAACAACGCGTAGCAACTCCATTCTAGACTGCCTGTTAATACAGATACCGTAAAAGAGCTGCAATTTCACAACGTGGATCCATGGATGAATGGATAAGACGACAAGCTACCAACGAGAAGGGCAGAACGTTCCTATGTTCGAACCCCACAGGAGCCACTGGGATTATTTACTGTAGTAAAATTAACACCGTAAATCATGATGAGAGCAAACGGATAAAATGAAACTAACTGTATGTATACCAATAGACAGCATTCATGCTTTGTTTTGACCAACTAAACACGTTTCTTATAGTCTTAGCTGTGCCGACGGCAGCAAACACCTGGTGCCCGATTGACGCCTGTCTGTGACTGTCGGGAAATGGTCGGGCCGACGCCGACCAAAAGGAGCGTTTTTCTGGAACGTTTTTGCTTCATTTGCGGTTGTCGGCCCGATGATCGGGAACCGAGTGTGGCCCGACCCTGACCAGCGTCGGTCCAGCGGAGGGCCGACCCTGTTTTCTTCATTGGGAAGTCTTGTGACAAAAGTTGAAGCAAGAATGAGGGGTTTGGGAGACAAGTACGGAAATCATCACACATAAACTATTAATATTTCTACGTTATGGGGTACACCACGATAGATTTTTATATTCTCTTTAATAATGGGAAAGTTTATTGTATTTATGTAAGAAAATTAACAGTAAAACAGTAGGTAATACAAAGAAACAGGAGATTTAATTATAAATAGTGGGATGGAAACACTGAAACCAGGCCGGCATTGTCTGATACAATCTGAATGTATGCACATGCGCATTGCTTTTGCATTGCCACTGTAACAAGATCAGCCTTCAGACACTCGGGAAGCCCAGTGGAGTCTTCAGGCAGCTGTCCGGGAAAAACCGAAGAACTCTTTGTCTGAACGTGTGCAAAGCTCCATTTAAAGCAATGCTCCACTACTCTTCCGATTTCCTTCATGCAAAAAAAGTCTTCCGACATGCCTGAATCATGTCGGAGCGTGTGCAACGGCTCGAGGGTTTCCTTTTTCTTTCAGTGTGACAAGAGCTTTCAGAAAGTATAAGCGTTGACCAATACTATGCACGTCTATTGTTCCTTGCAAGTGTAATTTGATGTTCAGGTTGTGCATATAGTGGGCAAGTACTTCAAAAGCCAGTATCAAGATAGCGTTGTAAGCAAAACTGAATTTTCTACCCGCCAAATATATGCTGGCTCATTTGCTTTATGTACCATTGTTTGCTCCTGCTATACGATTCATATATAAATTAATGTTTTCACATTTAGTTTCGTCACTTTCTCTCTTTGTGAGATGTGTACTTTGTGCACCAAAACGACCCTTATCAGGACCCTGTATACATAAGATGTATATTGACAACTCATTCCAACATGATCAAACGATTTCAATGAAACTTTCCCAAACATAAGAAGAACAGACCAGCGTTTACCCGAGCAGCGATACTAGGTAGAGAATAACCTCTAAAGCCGAGTTGTCAAGAGGAGTTTAAACTGAAGGCTAGAAATAGAGAGGATTTAGCAACAGAATATTCCAAAACACAAGTTAAAAGCAATACTACCAGAAAAATTATTTAGCGCGCAAACAGCGGAACACTCGTCATCCTCAAACGTAAAAGCCACAAAAGTGGTCGGAACCACAATTATCAAAGTGGAGGAGAGAGAGAGAAGTCACTGATGCTACAAAGATTAGATAAATAAATCCAAAACAGAAATCCAACACCTTCTTTGAAGATCAATAAGATTAATTCAAACAGATAAAACAAACAACTGAATAAGTTATGGTCCAGTAAAATATGGAACGCTTCTTCTTTATATAAAGATATAGTAAAAAATGAACTTCCTTCAAAATTACTAAACTGCTGATGTTGATTGGAGTGCCCATGAAGGTGCCCATTTATGTTAAATCCTTTATGAGATACAGAGTAGCCTAATTAAGTGAGAAGTTGACACTAATGAAAGCAGACAGAAAGGACATTTTTATAGCAAATGTTTCCACCACAAGAAATGAAATGAGGGAGTTTTCCTCATTCATGTTATCTACCTAGGTACTTAAACTTGGAACAAGAGAACTCTACCACACAATACATATTAAAGTTGCATGCAACTGATTATAAATAATTTCAGAAAATACCGGGGAAAGAAACGGATTTGTTACCGCAAAATAAAAGGTAGTATGCACTATTCAAGATCAAAAGATATTATTGAGCACTTCCAATCGTACGGAGGCATGAGAAGTCAGAAGACACACAAGAAAGAGAATGGATAGAATACCCGGATAACCGAAAGCAACTGATACTAATGCTAACCTTACGAACAAACGATACTCGTTATGAGAAAATACGAGATGAAAGGAAATTAAAGAAGATTGAATATACATTGAAAATGTCAGAAATGACAAAAATCTGCAACGCTAAAGCAAACAGCAATAAAATCTTTAACAAAGCAAAGACATGTATAACCCAGGGTGGGTAAACCAGATGAATGGAAAGTGCACAAAGGAGTGTAGTAAGGAAACACAAATAAAATGGCAGAAAGTGGAAAGAAAAAGAAAATTCGAGAATGAAAACATTGAAAACAAAATGAATTATTTTTTTAAAAAAATTGCCTCTAAGGAGAACGGAAAATAAAACTACAAGATGAGGAAAATCGAGCAACGAACCGACAATAAATCGTTTCAAGATACTACCAATATGGGAGATACTACTCTTCTTGATGTTCCTTAAACAGACTACACGGGCAACATGTAAAGAGAAAGAAAACAAAGAATTGGAGGCAAATGTGTGCAGGAAACCCAGATTCTACCCCCCCCCCCCCCCCTCATGAAGTATTTATTAAGCTTATCTGTGTGGTTTTATATGCTCAAGTGTACCTTCCATGGTGTACTACGAGTAATAGTCAGAAGTCAAATATACCCAAAAATTTTCAACAGGGTTCTAAGAAATTTGTTTTGAAACTGGTTGGTGTTAGGAAATTTTAGAATCTGAATATGTTTATAGGAGAAGAACAATATTCTGTTAAAATCTGTGCTATCGTGAATAAATGGTGAATGAAATTTGACTTTGTTTTCTTTCATCAGAATTCAAAAACATATTTATTTAAAAATATTAATTTTGCATCCCTCAAATTTTGTTAACTCTCCCCCAAATTCAAAATCCTAGATAAACCACGGTCTAAAATTAGTTGTTTTGATCACTTCTGTGCAATTTGAATATGTAAGCGTTACTGGCAACCTAGGGAGAATAATACATGTTTGGTAAGAGCTGTCGCCCGCTGGGATCGATCCCAGGACCTCCCGAAACCTAAGGCAAACGCTCTAGAACTAAGCCATGGCTGCTCGATATTGGCGAGAGCGGGGAAGAAGCCCGAATCATCTCGGTGATAGCCTAATGCCTTACAGCTGGGGTTATTCTTTTAATATTGTTAGGTGGAAAGCCCACTTTGGCTCAGATTCTTTCTCATATGTACCTTAAAGAACACAACTAACGCGCGTGTGTTGCATAAAGGAAGAATATGTTAGTCACGAATAAATCAATAATACTTGGGTTTCAAATCTCCCCCAAGCATCAAAATATTTGAGACCACACCTGTCTACAGTATTTTTCACCTAAGTAAGTAAGACGTGCCAAGTTTGGTACAAGTAGCTCAAACTATGAATTTGTAAGACAGAATTTGATGTTCATATTATTAGTAGTAGTATATGTCCAAATAATAATCTTTAAATGCAGTCAATAAAGTGTTAAATGAATTTATTGAACTCAAGAAGAAACATAACGTATTTTAATAATGTGCGGACGGAAAAGAAATCCTTCACGTGCACGTGAAGGACTTCACTTGAATCGTATGATCAACTGTGGAGTCGCGTGTCAGCTGATTTGGAATTTCAAAACAGAAAAATAAACTAGAAAGAACGAAATATGTCTAATGAGGAATGCATAAAAATAAAATTAAGGTTATACGGTAGATTCGGTGTCTTTGATGACTGTAAATCTTATCTTGTAATGTTCTCAATAAATTTATAATTATGAAGTTCAATGTCTGTGACATTTGTACCAATTCGTATGACCTTTAACCAGTTACATACTTCGTAAATATTTCGTAAGGCTTGTAATTCTTTGTAAATAAAGAAAAGCAGCCGAAACTAGTTTTGCAAAAAACAAAAACAAATGTTAGGAAATACTAAAAGTAGCAGAGTACTACTATTTATTCATAATATTCTGAGTTTCCTCTTAAAATTTTAAACTTACGTAGTATACTGTCGTTTCCTAATTCTCTGAATATATTACTCTTCTTTTAATCAAATTTTAGTGAAAATCTCCTTGGGACATAATGGTGAGCGTCTCTGAATCTTCCTCTCACAAGGGAAGTGCCTGAAATGACACATTTTTAACGAACACAACCAAATTTTATAATCGCCTTTTAATTGTGTTTTTGTTTATTGACTGGCTCTCCATAACGCAGACTAGCGTCATAAAGAAAGAAAATAGAGTAAAACTGATAAAGTGGTCTCACATACTAATTAGATCTGTAATGCAATGGAGCCTTCCAATATGTCACAGTACAGCTAACCGATTAAAACAAAAGAAACTACATCCTTTTATTTTAGTAATAGTTGCCAAATCCATACTAGTTGTAGATACAGCTGGTTCCAAACTACATACAACTTATGTTTCTACAGACACGGTTTAATGTAGGGATATTACTAGAAAGTGACTCAGTCACGCCATTCTGACACACGTACGATTCGAGTCAGAGATAACCATAGAAAACTACTGTAACTTGGCATTAGAGTTCTGCTTTACTCCACCAAAAGTATAGCAAAAATCACTAGTCACATTATCAAGGCATGGTACGTTTGTTTAAATTCCCTATACTATCCTCAAGTAACATACTCGAGGGTAACGTGAGTAGAGAGAACTTTCTTAGAATACGTTATTAAACTTCTATTCTAGTTTTCACAATGAGTTTCCAAGGAACTGAAAGGTCATTATAAAATTTATATATCTTTGTTTTAATGAAATTTTGTATTAATGTTATGTGTTTGTTAATAGTTTTTTATTATTATTATTTATTTTTAGAAAGGAAAAATGAGCCAATTTGAACAAGGCCGTTTTCTTAGACGGCGTTACAAGAATCTAGTCGGTTTGATTTATACTTCGGATGACATCTACGCAATGAGCACAGACGTCGACCGGACGATAATGAGCGCTCAACTGGAACTTGCTGGTCTCTACTATCCTCCGCAACCTGTTCAGCAGTGGCATCCAGAGCTTGCCTGGCAGCCAATACCTGTCCATACACTTCCCCTGTCTGAAGATAAAGTAAGTTTTAAGATTATACATTTATCTGTATTGAACATAACAATTCATCCTGTATATACTCTTATAAGAAATGAAAATTCTCGCTCACGTAGATTTCTTGACAAATTCTAAGAGAAAAATGCTGCCAAGGGAACCTTCCGTAAGTGACAGTCCTGTTCGAAAATAAAGCCAAGCTCAAATGAAAGCGCATCAAAGGAAACCTAAGTGTGCCAAATCTTAGTCCCTAATTCGATGTCGTTCGAGAGATATAAGATCCCAAAGGTACCTAACGTACCTATATTATAAACATGATTCCGTCCTTGCAAGACTCAGAATTTGGAAAGTATTTAATATAGGCCTTTTAAGCAAAAAGTGACGTAAGAAAAAGTGTAAATGCTGAATTGATTATGATACTTGAGTAATCAGTGGCGTTCAGGAAATAACAGGGGTCAACATAAAATAATTGAATGAACTTTCCATTTAATTGTTGAAAGTTGACCCCCTCTACAGATATTTCCAGAACTCCATTGGTTACCCAAGTATCATAATCAGTTGAGCATTTACAGTTATTCTACCTCATTTTTTGTTTGAAACGCCTACGTCAAATACTTTCCGAGTTATAAGTTTTGTAAGGACTGAATGATGTTGATAATATAGTTTTGTTAAGTACCTTAAGTGAAATATCTCTAGAGCAAGTTCGAATTCAGGAGTAAGATTTGGCACACTTAGGTTTCCTGTGATGTGCTTTCATTTGAGCTTGGCTTGATTCCCGAACTGGACTGTTACGCACAGAAGGTTTCTTTGTTAGTATCTTTCTCGGTTACACACTTTGGGAGAAAATAAAGAAATGAAAGTTAGAAACTGGCAACATTTTAAAGGATATAGTAGAGATATTAGACATTGTTACTAATTGAAAAGCGTTCCAAGAAAATTGTTCATGTTAGTATAAATTAATACTAGTATTAACTTTCTCTTTTAAGTTAATTTTATAAAACTTTGTTCACTTGGCATTCATTTCTCTCTTAAGTTCGTAAGAAGTTCATTTGATAAGATTTATAGAGGCTATCATGGATATTACATTCACCAATGAACTTATATTAGAGAAGATATTCGGTAAAATAGGGAAGTCTAAAATATATTCCAAAAATTTACTTCATAAATGTCTTGTAGAATTAATTGAATGCTACCCGTTTTTGTTGCCAAAGTGAAAGCACTTCTTTTAATCTTTTACAGCTGCCCACCATGTTTCTCTCACGATTCACTGATGCTGCCGTTTCATTTTTTTTTTTTTACTTTCCTTTTCAGTATTTTCCAAGCAATACATCTTATACACTCTATTCCTAGAGTTAGTTGCTTCTTTTCTTTCTATCTCCAGCTCTTCAATCTTAATCCCTTTCGCTTCTTTATTTCATCTGTCAGCTTTAATACCTGGACGCTTCTTTATCCGACCTCTCTTAAAGAGTGTTGTTGCTATAGAAAAACAGTTAAATAGCTTCCTTCAATGTTTCTCTTCTTCTGTAAATCCATCATTTTCCTCGTTTTCTTTTTCTTTCCTTAGACACGAAGGTTTCAATAAGACTCCTTTCCTCTTCATTTTTGGCTCTTCTTTCTCGTCTTCGTATCTTGCTTGAAGCAACGCAGTGAGCCTTAAAGATTTTGTTAAGATTAACGCTTTATGTTTCCCCCATGCAATAAAGCAGTGCTAGCGTTTTGTTTTCATGCTTCTGAAAATGTATTTATAAATTTCGTTCTTTATTGAGCAAGTTGATTGCTGATTGTACTAATTCACGAAACAGTTGTTGATCTGTTGTACAGGATGTTTCAAAATCTTCTCGGGCTCTAATGTTACGTCTGATTGTTGTGTTCTATACATTACAATTTAACTAACTTACAATAGAAACAGTGAATCATGTCACTAACTCATGAAATGATAACGTCATTTTGTGCTGGTGTCGGGACACGGTTGTTAGATTCCGACAGAAGTAGGTAAAGTAATGTAGGCGTATCCGTCGGTCTCTAATCACGGAGAAGGACTACATAAATAAACGACAATACTCTTGTCATTCATTGATTGTTGGTGGTCTAATCCCGCTGTTGACACGTTTAGTAAATTAAAGTTTATTACTACTGCAACAAAACGGTCAGTGCTTTCAAGACTACGTGGGTACTGAAGTGAAAATCTTTGAAAAATTATATAGAGAATAGAGGATTATATGTGCTGTCCGTCATGCTTTTACACATAGTCCCCCCTCACTGTAATGCACTTCTCCCGCCTATGTTCTAGAGCACGAATACCAGTTTTTAAAAAAAACTTGATGCCTGTGCTAGAAGCCATTCTTCGACAGCCTGTATAACATGCGCATTGTTGACAAACTTTGTTCCTCGCAGGTGCTGCTTATGCTTGGAGAACAAGTGAAAGTCACTTGGGGCAAGATCTGGAGAGTACGGAGAGTGCTCAAGTATTTCAAACCCGGCATCAGCAATAGTGGCGGCGGTAAGGTGACTTCTGTGAGCAG
This sequence comes from Lepisma saccharinum, assembly GCA_022664845.1. Classification (NCBI taxonomy): domain Eukaryota; kingdom Metazoa; phylum Arthropoda; class Insecta; order Zygentoma; family Lepismatidae; genus Lepisma; species Lepisma saccharinum. Next base: position 35,810 of record JAGDQP010006329.1, on the reverse strand, counting down.
GAGCATTGTCCTGCAGCAGCAGCACTTTCCTGTGTAGCATCCCTCTGAGTTTCTCCTTGATTGCCTCCCTAACTTTTGGAATCAACTGTGAATAATAGTCACCTGTAATTGTCTTTTGGCCCTGGAGATAATCAATGAACAGTACGCCCTTACCATCACAAAAAATCGTGGCCATAAGCTAGCCACCTGATGGCATTGTCTTGAATTTCTTGGGGGTCGGAGAATAATGGTACCGCCACTGCATACTCTGTTGCTTTGACTCTGTATCGTAATGGTGTACCCAGGTTTCATCTATGGTCACACATGTAGCAAGAAAGTTACCCGGGTGTTTCTTAAACAAGGCCAAATTTGTCTCTGAACAACGGACTCGTTCACGCTTTTGATCAATGGTTAACATTCGTTGTACCCATTTGGGCTGATACCTTGTGCACCTCCAAGTGTTGGTGTAAAATTGTGTCTATTGAACCGAGTGACAAGCTAGTAACTTCAGCTAACCTCCGAACAGTAAGTCGTCTGTCAGGCATGTTCACATTTTCTGGTGTCTACACTGTTACGGGCGGTCCTGCACGTGATGCATATTCACAGCTCTCCCTGCCTCACCGGAAGTCACGTGACTAGGTTTTGATGATTTGGTATGTAGGGGCGCCATCACCTAATATATTCACCATGTCTTCATGAATCTCCTTGGGTGTTAATCCCTTCCTCTGGAGGTACTTAATGACGGTTCTATGTTTAGATTTGTTCATTTTCTCAATCGTCGCTCATCTTGACCTGAAAAACAAAGCATAACATTAACGTTATACATCCTACATGCCTGAAACTTCGTCTCTAAATATTCAAAGGATACATTATGCTGCATGTAAAATTTAATCTATTTCCGTTAAGGCCTTCTATGTCAGGGACAATAATTGCTGAACAGCCCTCGTATTAAATAAACTGGGCGGGAAATTTTCATTGGTTGGCCGAATTTTGCAGCTTAGCTATAGCTTTTCTCGTTAATCACGTTACACTAAAAAATCAGTTCATTCTGGAAGTTACTCCTATTCCGGTTACTCTGTAATTTTAACATAGTAAACACTATCCTGAGTTCAATTCTCAAATTTGCATTTAATTCCACGTTAGTGAGTAAAGAAATTACTAATTAGAATTGTGTTAAACCAAACTTCAATGTTTGCAAACCGTTTCTACAAAGAAAGGGCCAATGAAATAACGTTTGATCATTAACGTAAAGTGTATGTGATCCTTAGATAAAAAGTAACAAAACAATTACACAGTCGTTAAGAGTTACTTTCTCATGATTTTTTAAGATAATACATTTTCCCAAACCTAAAAATTATTTTCTGTTAAAAGTACTTTTTTTTTTCTTTTTTTGGCGATATAAATATTGAAATATTTCTCACTGTTTCCTGAGAGAGAGACAGATCTGTTATTTATTCTACCGATAAAATGTCCACATCGTTTATTTGCCATCCCAGAGCGTATTTGTTACTTACGCAAACACAAGTGTAAACTTTCGAAGATCTATTCTGTTCTGATGTTGCACAGCATGTTTGTCGATCTAAATGAATGCGCCGTCAGCAAACTATAATGCCAGAAGACTTAAAGCTTCCAACAAGTATAAACAATTCTCTTCCGTTCTTTTCCTCTGCAAATAGTCCGTTTGTGTTTCCCAAGCGCTCACTCACCAACGTGTTAAAGTATACACGTACACGTAATTATCATTGTATCTCCATGTTCGCTTTTCGCATGGAAAATATACAGTGTTGCTAATCTATCGGTTTTGTGTGATTTTTTTTATTTTTACTTACATTCTAAAATATTAATATTTTAAATTTCTATTTTTGTTGTAATCATAGAGAATACTTCTGTTCACTATTATGTTATAGGCTATTAGTATGACTTATTCTTAAAATTTAGAAACAGTTAATAATTGCATGAAAAATGCTAAAATTTATACTTTCCTATTAATGTTTTAATGAAAGCTTCTGTTTAAAATATTTTATATTTTTTTAATAATACGAGGGTAAGTCAATAAGTATGTGAACTTTTGTTCTAATCGTCTATAGGTTGGCTGTATGATTTTCTGAGATCGCAAGCCGGTAGATGGCACCAATATCTTCGCTTATGGCAAATTGCAGCGTTATCACTTCAGTTCGCTTTGTACTGTCGTGAAGTAAACATGGCTGCGCCACTGTCCGTTTGCACTACAGGAGAACAGCGTTCCGTAATCCGTTTTTTGTAGTCTGAATGTCTACCAGGATCTAAAATCTTTAAAAGACTGTCAGCACAATATGGGGGCAATGTTTTGCCACAACGAAGTGTTTACCAGTGGATTGAAAAGTTCAAACGCGGTCAAACACCTTGAATCCTCAGTCAAAAATAAATTCAAGCGTAAATCAATCACGAAAAGTGATGCTCACACATTTTTAGGTAGATTTCGAAGAAAAATATACCTATTGAGATCGATAAGATATGAAAGTATATATATATATATATATATATATATAACACGCTAGCGGCCATAATTTTGAAGATATTTGAACCAAATTTTTATATGTTGTTTCTAGACTTAATAGCTCGGTTAAGTTCGTTAATGAGCAAAATCGGTCGCCATCTTGGATCCAAAATGGCCGCCGAACCTATTGTTGTATAGAATACACAGCCTAAACCGCTGGGGCTATTGAAATCAAATTTGGCATAAAGGTACATCACTTTTTGATTACGAAAATGTTACCTAATGAGTTCAAAGACGCCATCTTGGATCCAAAATGGCGGAAGCAAGAAATCTATTTTCCATATCGTTTGAGCTAGAGATAAGAAATTTGACATAACGGTGTATTGTCACTAGTAGTTCAAGAAAATATTACGAAATGTTAAAAAAGTCGCCATCTTGGATTCACTATACATTATCATTTGTATGTTACTAAAATATTACATGATGTATCCAAAGACTCCATCTTGAATCCAAAATAGCGGACCTAAAAAAACATTTTCCACACCGTTTGCGCTAGAGATACGAAATTTGACATAAATGTGCATTATGACGAGTAGTTTAAGGAAATATTACAACATTTGGGAAAAGCCGCCATCTTGGATCCAAAATGACCTCCCAAAATCCCATTTTGCACACCATTTGAGCTGGATAAATGAAATTTTACTTAAAGTTGTACCATCACAAGTAGGTCACGACAATATAAGAGAACTTTCAAATAGTCGTCAACTTGGATCCAAAATGGCCGCCCCAAAAACCAAATTTTCAAATCATTGAAGGTAGAGAAACGAAATTTTCTTTGAAGGTGTATGACCAAGAGTACGTTACAATAAATGGGGTAAACCGTCCTTTTGGGGGCGCAGCCCCCCGTGGGAGGGTACAGATGGATACCATGGTGGTGTAGTGCTGCAGTGAGATTTTGGTTAAGATAAAGGAGGCGCATCCTCTCAAAAGCACTGAAGTTGGGGGCGAACCCCCTACGGGGGTCTGGGGGCAGCGCACCAAGCGAAACAAAGCGAGTATATATATATATGTCTTGTGAGGTATCGTTGAACAGCTCTTTCTGCAAAACAATAGTTTGTTGATAGCTCTCATATAAAGCGAGATTTTAATTTTTGAAATTAAAAAAAACTTCGAGATCTACCTCAGCCTGTAGGCCTACCGAAAGGGATTTTTATTACTCACAAGGGCCAATTCTGGAAGATTACCTGGAAAAGGGGGGTCAACAGTGAACAGTGAACGTTACAGTTATATAATTTCCAATTGCCGGAAGCCGTTCTTTTGCTGCATGAAACGTGCGTTCATATACCACTGTTCAAACTCTTCAGAATCTGGGCTTCGAGGTGCTGAAACATCCTCATACAATCCCGATTTCACCTCGTCTGATTATCATCTGTTAGGTTCACTTAAATATGCTTTAAGAAATCGTCGATTCGCCACTGATGAACAGGTGAAGCAAGCGGTGCATACGTGGCTTGCTGCTCAACCGAAAACCTTTTTTTCTCAGGGTATTGGATAGCTTGTGGAACGATGGACAAAGTGTATTGAAAAGCAGGGTGACTATGTTAAAAAATGATGTCATTGTAAGTTTTCTACTGTTGTTGTAATAAATGATAAGTATTGAGTGCATTTGTTTGTTAACTTACCCTCGTATTATAAGTCAGACTACAGTAAACAACCACCTTATACATTAAATAGTAACTAAATAGCAAATTGGACTTGATTAGAAATAGTTTGGAGAACATTACATTGTCACTTGTAAGAGTACAATTCGTCAGCGGGCCCTATCTAAAAAATCTCCCTTTCAAATCTCAATTTCGATGAAAAGTTAGTTACGATTTGTCGTCAAATAGCTGACGAATTGTGTATGTATAAATTAATATAAAGTAGTTTAATCAAAAACTGATTATATAGGTGCAAAAGTTACAGTTATCAAGTGTATCTGGTGTACTTCCAATAACTAATGAAAAGCTGCTCTGACTTAAAAATCTAGATAATTCGTAAACTTTTGGAAATTTTTACATGGTCATGTATTATCAGTTAAAACTGTCCGCAAAGTTTCAGATCTCCACGTAGTCTGGAAATCGAGAACCTCATGAAACTTTGGAAAATCTGGGAAATGTTTACATAGTCACGCGTTCTCAATTCTTGTGCGGATGTTTTTAAATAGATATGGCTTATATAAGCATCTTCTAAAAAATTCTTATACTCTTAGTTCAGTAGGATCGGTTAAGTTTTCAATTTGACATTTTTGACCGTTTTGTCACGAAAACTTAAATACCGCAAAAACTAGAACAGAACGTGAAGCAAATTCTTTCGTTTAACTTAAAATATATTTTCATTAAGTTGTTACGATTGCACTAACAAGGAAATGTTTTTGCTCAAACAAAAATTATGATGCTAAAATATGTTTTTCTGGAAGAATATGATACGCTGAGATCAGAAAGGACGGTCTTTCATCTGTGAATTGCTATCTTCCTCTCCAAACTGACCAATAACTACGCAAATACTTTATAGTACAAAAGATTGGAAAGAACATTGTTAGTCGTAAACGCGTTAAGGGAGTGAGACAAAATATTGAATAGAACTAACTTGGATACCGCGTTAGTAGATGTGGGGGGTTAGGATCATGGGAGCCATCTTGAAAGCCGCCATCTTGGAATTTGATCGAGAATTAGTAATGGAAAATGGGTCATGTGACACATCGTTTTAGGCTAGCTTGTTTCAGGAAATCCAAATATGAAGTCAGTTTTTATCTACCTTTATTCGTTTAGGAGATAAGGCCTCTCAACTTTGGGATTTTACGTTTTACAACATGTGCGTAAAGTGGTATACATTTGGGCGGACACACAAACTCAGTATTCCTTTTCCAAATCCGTATGGATCCTTCCAAAACACATTGGGTTCAACAGCGATGCAGGTATGCTTGAGTCCGTTGCTGGCGATGTGTAGCTCCTTGTTTTCAGGATGCACTACATTGCAGTTAACTCAAAGATGGAAATCAAGGGGCGTGAAATCAAGTAAAGGAGTGGGGCATTCGACGGGCTTTTGCTGACTCCTTCATTATCCCAGAATTATACATTCATCTACTCTTGCACCTCATCGGCGTAGTGGGAAAAGCAGAAAAATTGCCATCAGAACTCACATTCAGCAGTGTTCCTCCCACCTCCGTGCCCTCAACATTTATCAGTACATTGATCCTCATTCACCCTATCTGATGCGCTTTAATTTCCATTTTTGACTCTCATAACTTGCATCTATGTCACAGGCCGGGATACAGGAAGAGACAGGGCAAGGAAATAAATTGGACCTGGCCTTATTCAAGTTACCATCCAAGTTTGCGCCTGGTGTGATCGAGGGAAACACGGGAAAATCTCGGTTAGGATGGCCGGCGCTGGGAATCAAATCTAGAACCTCCCGATTGCAAAGTTAACGCTCTACCAACTAAGCCTCTTTGATTTCCTACTCTCGCTCACTTGAAAGACATCGTGTATCGTGTAAAATATCAACAACCTACACCAACTGCGGAAAAAGTTAATTTGAATGAATTTTTTAAGGCCTTTAGGCATCTGAGGCTCAGGCCGTCAGAAAATGTTAAAGTGTGAAAATCTTAAGGTGTTTCAATCATCCATCACACCTATTTGGTAGTAAAATATGATTATTGTTTTAATAATTTCATGGACGACCCGCACTATCACTTTTAAACAAACACCATTTTTATCAAATACCTCTTTCATTCATTCAATTTCACGCTTTCTCATTTTAATTTTTGAACTTATCAACAAGGCAGTGTACCGAGAAAATCAACAACCTACACCATCGTAAGAAATCAAAACGCTACATCATCTCCAGCAATGGACTCAAGCATACATGCGCCCCTGTTGAACTCAACATGCTACGCAGGGTCCATAAGGATTTGAGAAAAATACTGAGTGTGTGTGTCCGCCCAAATTTATACCACTTTACGCACATGTTGTACGACGTAAAATCCCAAAATTGAAGGGCTTTATTTCCTACAAGAATAAAAAATGTAGGTGAAAACTGACTTCAGATTTGGATTTCTTGGAAAAAGCTAACCTAAAATGATATGCCACATGACCCACTCACTGTCCATTACCAATTCTTGATCAAATTCCAAGATGGCGCTTTTAAAATGGGTCCCATGATTCTCATCTCCCGCATCTACTAACGCGGTATCCACGTTAGTTCTATTCAATATTTTGTGTCACTCCCTTAACGCATTTATTACTTACAAGGTTCTTTCCAGCCTTTTGTACTATACAGTTTTCGAGTAGTCATTGCTTAGTCTGGAGATGAAGATAGCAATTTACTGATGAATGGCCGTTCTTTGTGATCTCAGCGTATCACATTCTTCCGGAAAATATATTTTCGCACCATAATTTTTGTTCGAGCTAAAAGCATTCCCTTGTAAGTTAATTCCTTCACTCCGAAATTACACCTGGAAATTTGTTAACGAAATTGAAAAAAAAAACTCAATGTTCAAGTCATATATTTTACATGTGGGTAGGAAGTCTAGGCATCCAAATTTTCATTATATATTGACATACCACTAAACCTTACGTAGCCAAGAAAAGAAACCATTGCTTAAAAAATTGCCCGATGTGGAAAGGGTAGAATAATGAAGATAAGTAGCGAATATGGCCTTGATCAAGCAGAGGAGAAGCCAAAATGTAATACCGAGGTAATTACATCATGCAAATGATAAGTTCTTTACAATGTTTACAATTAGACTGGAATGAGATAATCTGCATTTAGATACATAGACCATCAATCATGAAACTTTAAAGTCGACATAATGATGTACGTGTACATACAATATTTACTTTGCTCGGATTGATGAAGACAACATCATATCCGTAGATTATGTTGTAACCAGCCAGCTGCTATAGTTTAGTCATAACTATTATCCTAAAGTTTGGTATATTAGTGAACATTATCGAATTACTCGAAAATGGTTGCATTTTGTCCTCTCCCCCTGTTTACTGAGACTTTATTGGTTGCTTTTGTTGATGGAAAACATAATCAAAAACCTCATCTATCTAATTAAGGGGCAAGTAAAATGATTACTGATAGTCCATTTCTCATGAATTGTAACCTAACCGCGAACTGAAGTCTATGTTACATTACGAATAACTTTAACATAGACGTTTGTTTGGGGTTACGTTTCAATTCAAACTAATAACTTTTTTGATATGTTTTGAACTGCTTGAGCTTTCTTTGTACTTGTATGCACTAGTTTTAGCTTTCAAAAGTTTTGTCAGCAGACAGAACGTAAATAAATATAAATAAATGTGTGACTATTTATAGCCGTCTCATCAACTTATGCTTATGGCTATTAAGTGGTATTTCCGAGTACGAAATAATTTCTGATTTTAATCTTATAAAATCCAATGACCTTATCTTTACCTTATTTATACATGCCCGGAAGTCGTAAAACTTCTTCACGTTTATTTCACACAAATTGCTTGCATTGGAGGTGCTGTTTGAGCTTTTTGTAAGCAAAGTGTGACTGAAACTTAGGGTGTACGGTGTGTATAAAGTCTCTTATTCTTTCCCAGAGTTCTGTTTGCGTTAAAAAGCTGGGTGCGGTACCTCTCCCATACCTTTAGGAAAATGTTCCACTTGTAATCCAGAGTTGCCGCATCAACAGGAACACAATTTTATCATCGTTTCTAATTACCAATTCGGTTAAAACGCGGGGAATCAGCTAGCTTAAAGAGTATCTTAAATTTCCGTCGTGCTTGTCAAACTACTCACAGAAAACCCAAGTAATATGGAATGGCATTGCCTTGTGGATAGTAACAATTACTCTCAAGGAAAATAGTCAACATGTATGGGTATACCTTACCGGCGACGATCGATAGACAGCCATTTCAGTTTAGGGTGGACTCCAGAGTATCAACAGATCCAAACCATGCTATGAAGACATTTCTTACATCGCCACGCAGTCCAACCGGTCTGGCTTCTGTCAACAATCCTATCCGATTGTCTCTTCTCCGATGTTTGACGCTTAATATACCATCGTCCATCTGCTCGCTAAAGCAAAATCCGTGACTCACCGGAGAAGGCTACTCGTTCTCAATTGGTGGAGTCATATTTTGTGCATGGAACCATTAAGATCCAACTCCAAGGTGTCTTTGCACAAAGTATGACCGTTTTATATCACAAATATTTTGAGTTATATATATCAAAGATTATCTTAAACATTTGTTTATTTGTCAATATTACATGTATACCTTGGCTTCTGGACTCTCCATTTAATGTTTTCTTTAATGTAAACCCATAAATAACTACGTGTATTAAGAAGAAAATAACATATTGGTCTACCTCACTATATCATATGGTATACACCGTCAACATACATACACATTTTGAGATATACTATATGGCTGCTATGGTAATTAGTCCTATGTTTATAATTGTTTATTCTTTCGTTACAGCTTCTCTTGGTACGAGTGTACTGTCCAAAGTACGAAGTGGAACTTCATAGGACGAAGAACTCGACGTTGGTTCAAGAAATGAATGGTGATCTTTTAAATTATCTGACAGAGCATTCAGGAATGAACATCTCTGATCCAGATGATGTGCAGTCACTTTACAATACACTCTATGCAGAAGTAAGATAATGTTTTGTCTTAATATATATATACATATATACAAGGGTTAAGTTTTATTGAAATTACATAGTGGTTTCTCTTTATTTTCTCTGGGACATTGACTATTGACTTTGGCTCGCCCTATCATATCAGTGCAATGCTTGAAAATGCACAAACATCTCGATTCGAAACTAAGCCTCTTGGGCGCTGACCCGACATCTCATGCTTCACGAGCAGTGAAGCCGGCACATCCACAGTGTAGGTTGTCTTTAAGCGTTGAACTCTGTATTATTATTGAGAATTACGTCTTGAAGCGTTCAATTATTTAAGACAGTTATGTCTTAAATACAAATACATACTTGAAGTGTGTCCAATTGCCGAAAGTAAACCAATCCTGGGTAGGGTTACCAGATTGTTAAAGTAGAGAAAGAGTACACCTAGCTATGACTCATGGGAAACAAAGCGTAAAATTGAATAAAGGTGTAACTGAAGCTTTAGTGCAATAATAATAATAAAGAAATATTCGAAAACTTCTTATTTTCTACTAATAATACTAGTAATAATAATAATAACCAGCAGATGTTCATTTCCCCCCCCCCACTAAATCAATGAACTTATGAATTCCTAACTAATATAGCAATCAATGATAAGACTTTGATTGAATCCACTGACAGTTCTTTCTTGCGTCCACTATGATTTCATAAAATTGAAAATCCTCTCTTTAATATCTTAACATTGTGAGCAGATATTGAAAAAAAACTGACGTACAGAAATTTGGAATAAACTTATACGTATTACAACTGAAATAGGGCATATGATTTTAGGGCCGGGCAGGTATTCTTTTGATAACAGGGAACAAGAAAAGCATCTAGTTTTTCAGTAATAAAGAAGTTGGTTTTATTCTATGTCGACAAAAGACGAAAATTCCTTCAATTCTTCAGTTCGGAAAGTGTGGATTGAAAAATAGTACAATATCTTCAACACATGGCTTTCAATGTAAATTACCCAACCATGAACATCATACTGTGCACAGTTATTTTACACATGGTCGGGTCATCTTTCTCAAGAGAAAAGAAAAACCATTAGTTCCTTTTCTATTCAGTCTCTCAAAATTGCACTTTCGTCGTGACATGTTATCTACCAGTTTGATTCAACGCAATTAACACAACAAAATCAACACTACAATTGAACCATATAGTTTTAAAAGAGCATCAGTCCGGAAGTGCAAAATTTTAAAAATATAATGGAAAATAAAAAAAGTGAGACAAACTCTATGGTAGCTAACAGGTTTGATGGTTCTAAAGTGGTTCTGAACCATGAGATCGTATCGCTATTGTAATATACAAATATGTTACTAGTCACTAAAAGTTTAGGACTGGTGTTACAGGAATCACATTTGTTTTATTACGGTATATGTTTCAAGTATTTATGTGTCTACACTAACATAATATGGACTCCATAACACTGATTTATGAACCCAACAAAAAATATGATCTGACAGTACGTTTAGTCATCGTCTTGGTTTTCATTGTTCACAGACCACGTTAGTGTCGTTATGGATGTGTCCAAGACGGATGTCCTAATAAAATACGAAGATTTCAGTTCATTACAAAACAGAGCAATTGATTTATTCATTTCATTTTAATATCGTTCGTACAGCTACATCTGTATTTTCTGAAACACTGCAAAACTTAATATAACGAAATTGTGGGCTGATGCCCTTTTAAAAATATACGATTCAAGGCCTGAGCCTTAGATGAGGCCATAAATGAAACTCAACACATGATTAAATTCTCTTCCCGTTCACTTTGTCACAATACTAAAACACAGTCAAGAACGAATTGTTGAATTAAAAATGATTATCGAACTACTGTGCCTCTACACTGCACCAATGTTTTCAAGAACAGAAAAGTCATGTTACTCTTTCAAACCGTAATTACTCTTTCAATAGCGACCAGTGTTTCGATTACACTCACTCTTTTAATAACAGATCACTTATCACATTGTAATCGTGAACCGTGAGTACTCACAAATCACTGTTTTCCAAGACCTTCAATCGTGGGAGTGATCTCGATTTTCACACACTGTGATTAGATCATAGGTGATTTTTCGTTCATCACTAGCAGTGATTCGTTAACTTTAAATTAGATCTACTACGATCAACATATTATTCGTACATACAGTAGTCCTATTTGTTTGTAAATATGTTGAAACTCGCATCAATTGCTAACCTATATGAAAAAGAGTACACCACTGGAAAAAGAGAGAGTACAGAAGTGTAATCTTAGAGGAGTACGTCTGGTAACCCAAATCCTGGGGGAATATCTAAAAGTCACCTTAATCGTATGTTTCAATCGAGCTATTCAATTTTGGGAACGTATGTAATCGTGAATTACGATGTGTATTAGTATTCAGAAACTTTGCTAAATATACAACATTCTATTAGGACTTCGATAGTCATTCTTTAATGAAGACCTTCTCCTATAGCATTTTGTACCATCTAAGACTACACAATCTTACGAGCTTAACGACGACACCGCTCTTCAATACTTATCCTTACACTATCCATAGGTGGTACCCGTCATATCACAAAGCATTCATCATTGTTTATTTATGCATTTGGATTTTGTTGAAGTCTTTTGTAAGCAGATACTTAACAACGCCGACTGTAACAAAAGGCTCTTGATCACACTCTCCTCTTTCTTTCTTTTCTTCTATACTTCGACTAGTATTCTATTTCGTTCCTTTGATCACTCCTGCAGTGAGGAAATCAGAAATTTTAGATTTAGTTCTATATCAAAATAACATTTATCAGGCATTCCTCGTGTATACATGAAGACGAATTTGGAAGTTCAAAACTATGATCTGAAAATAAAACAGAAGATTTATACAAAGCCTATGTTTAAACGCGTATAGAGATTTTGTTGACTTCCAGTATGATGATAAATGTTACTATTATCAGTTAAAATCATCATATCTACGTATGATTATTAAATATTTTTCTTGTTCTAAAAAGAAAGTAGGCTTCTTATTGATAAATAAATAATTTCATATTAAATGTACCTACACAGATTAGGTTCCATCATTCTTTATTCAATATACTACAATTTCAGTTGAACAATTTCGAAGTGACATTGATCTTCATCGTCACCTAGATGTTACACAGAGGTTTGAACTTGTTATTTCACGAACTTTGTTGTTTCTGCAGATGTTTCCAGAATGTGTGGTTGCTACTTGGATTAGTATTTGGGTTGAGCACAGGGAAGCTTTCTTCTGTATCGTAAAAAGCATGCACGACTGTTAAAAGCATTTTTACTACATATATGCTTTTCTTAATAAAATTTCGTATTCATATTTCCAAATTCAGCATCTAACTTGTGCACTAAACTTTTTTTACAGTAACGTACCAGGGTGATTCATAATTTCAAGTCGTCTATGCAATGCAACAAAAGAGTAAATAGGACTTTGTCTGTTATGTGGGTATCTTAGAACACGTGATAGGGCCTTTAAGCTGACTCGGGTGAACTGTTCTCAGTGAAGTGAAATATATAATTGTATAAACGTGACTGTTTTGGGCTGTTACTGCAACAAGGAAATTTTGTGCTGTAAAGGAGAATGAACAGTGTACTTATGCAAGTTATGCAATTGGTTCCAGCGTATTTAATCTGGCGACACCAACGTCGAAGAGAGGTCGACCAGCGGCTGGTCACTCGTCGAACAAGAAGAATAGGGAAACCTGCTCAACGCTGTTTAATACAAATGTACAACACATTCAAAATGTACACGCGTTTTGTCAAGAGGCTGGAACAGTCCAGCATAGTTCACCGCTTTCATAACCAAGTATTCAACGATCCGAATCCCTCAAATGGCAGCCCACGACCTGACACTTGAACATATCGAAAGCGTGTTACCCTATATCTCAAATTACTGGGTGAACCGATTTTGGTGGCGAATCGCCACTGGGCAATTTTTGCCGTTAGTTTCAACCAGACCAATCTGCACTGATTTTGATGGTTTGAGTAAAATGTGACCCTGTCCACTTGGTGAAATGTGATAACCCAGTGTAACAGAAACTCATACATATTGGTTGGACCATGTACAGTCAACTCCATGCATATCAAACACAGCGGCTCTGTGCTATTTTGTGTCAAAAACTCCCACCATTGATCAACAGAATGAAAACTCTCCTGTAAGCGGATAAAGCACTAAATCATGTGTCTCGATTTATCAGGCAGAAACTCCGACCGAGCTGTTACCACATCCGCCGTATAACCCGGATCTTGCACCTTCAGATTATCACTTTTTTCTATTTATGACGCACTCTATCAAGGTAGGCAAATCAATAACATGGAGAAACTGAAAAACGAGATTTTTTGGCCTCGAAATCAGCTGAGATTCCAGGATGGAATTGTGGCTACAGCTGAGCATTGGCAAAAAAACAATTAATTAAAATGATTTGTGCTTCCCTGAATTATGGTAGAGTTCAAGATACTTATTTACTCTTGAACATTTTTACCCAAAAAGGCACGAATTTTTTACTTGCCCAAGTAGGTTCAACGAGTTATCTTATATTCATACATTATAAAGAATGAATAATAACGAAGTTGTGAGAAGTATCTGCGTTTCAAACCACAGCCTTCCTGATTCAGAAAACTGTCCCAAGGATTCCATGATTGCACTAAAACAGCTGTTCTTCTTTTAACATTTCATTTACAAGAATAATTTTAAAAAAATAATTAAAAAAGAAATTTAATAAAACACGCTTTTTTTAAGATGGACTAAAAAGTAAAAAATTATAAATTGAATTAATCTTATGAATCAGAAAATAAAAGCGTGGGCGCTCTTAGATGTTATGATTTTATGATAAGGTAAGCAAGAGCATCCACGCATTTATTTTCCGATTCATAAATTTATTATTTTTTTACTTTTTAGTCCATCTTTAAAAAAATAAGTTTTTCTTTCTCATTTTAATTATTTTTTTATGTATAATAGATGAATATTAAACTCCCTGCGAAATGGACAGCCCAGATTTCACAAAATAGTTGCGGCGTTGCGTGCATTTAAGGATAATTTGGAATTATTTTAATTAATTAATTAATTACAGTTAACTGTATTATTTTGTCGTATATCTAATGATTGAATATTGTATTGTCACGAGAAGCAAGCAAGTTTACAAAATTTCAAAGAAATCGGATGATGGGAAGTGAGTTAAAAATCGATTGCAAACTTTGTACCGAACAGACAGACAAGAAAGCGAGTTAATAAAAACGTGTTAATAATAATCTCTTCTTATTCCGGTGTGAATTAGAAGTTGAACACTATCTTGCGAAATCAAATGTCTTGCTTTCAATGCCGGTGTGATTGGTTGAAATGATACTGTAAACTTTACAAAACAGCACTTCATTATTCGCAGGTCAAATTATAATTATCTTAGTATATAATCTTGATGAAAAAATTAGTACCTTGTAAAACTCCTCAGTCAAAGTAGTTGACCTAGTATTTCATAGATTTAAACGATGTAAATGCTTTCTGAAGACACGCAGTTGCTTGCTGAAGAATTATTCATTTAAAAACAATAGGTCTCTGACCTTCAGTTGAATCTCCAAAGGACATAATAGTTTTCTACCTTGTTTGAAGGCATATACTACTTTTGAATACGTATTGAATCATTGTGGTCGATTTTATTGTGTGCCTGTGTGAAGAATGTTGCACGTGTCTAAGCTTCTCTTAGTGTTTGGCAACTTGCCTAGACCTATGTCGCCAAGGTAAGATCGACGAAATCATACAAGATTATTAATTTAACAGATGTATTCAGAACATAGTGTTGAGTATTCAGTGTAGTGTTTGTGTAATCTTGTGATAGACTTGAGCATTTTAAAATAATAGTTGAAGTTATCAACGTCCTAAGCGGGTTTGTGAGCTAAGGACGTGAACTACAGTATTTGGTAAAGTGGGTTCAATAGATGTTCCTGTTCGATGGACCCCCTCCAATTTTGACCATTCAGACAACCAGAGCCCCCATCCAAATGTTTTTCATTTCCAGCAGGAAAGAAGAAAAAATATTGCTATGGACTTTAAAGTAGCTTTTTAATAATGCCGTCTCTGTCCTTAGTTTACTTTGTTGGGGTGAAGAAAGATGAGAAGTAAATCAACTCTGTCCTTAATTCACGAAAGCATCAAAATATTTTGCTGGTGACAGAAAAATTCATACAAAACATGAGACAAGACAACGTACTATTTTATTTAAATTTTGTCTTATTTATGACGTTTACTGATCTTTGACTCAGATTGGATTAAAGTTGAGGAAAGGGTGTGGGAAAGAAGTTGGCCAAAGTATAGTTTGAATGAACCTTACCTACATTTGCCTGCTGTTACTGAGTAAAACATGCAAGAATCTCAGTCAGAATGATCGACCACTGGTTTCGAAACCAAATCTTCATAATGCCAACACTCTACGGCCGCTTGGTAAGGCTACCCAGAGCTATGATCATGCTACAACATCTCAGTTACTTAGAACGAAAATACAAAAGGAACTTGATTGAACGTGGTTGTCTGGGGGCATGCTTTAATCCTCGTTTTAGATAGGGACAGTAAAAATTTCGTGACTCGCGATTTCGCGAAAATATTAAACACTAAAAAAAATTGCATAGAGTAGATAGAGGGTTATGAAAATTTTCTTTTAAACTAACGAAATACTCGCGAAATTTGGACATACTCAAGAAATTATACTATTTTAATTCATTCACTCACGAAAATAGTACCGAAACAATCGAAAAAAATATATAATCATCTTCAGAAACCCATCATCGGATTCGCGTAGCACAGATAATGTTCGAATGTAGTAACTTTATCCCCCATTGATTGTAATAAGTTTGCGAACATGGTTAACAATATTTTTGGTGCCATAAAATATATAAATCTTTTTTTTTTCACACGTTATACATTTACGTCAGGAGAAATTACGGTAACAATATTAAAGTTTCAGGCGAATTATAAATTTGCAAATCGAGGATGAATAGGGCTCGTGCGCGCTTTGGTAACTCGTATAAAGAATTATTTTTAAGAGAAATATTCTTTACTACCATATTAGGAAGAGCAATTTTGCTACTGTAATGATAATTGATATATTTACGTAATAAGAGATGCAGACAACGGTTTAGCACTTCACACACACATAGAAAGATGGAAACATTTTGCAAAAGGTTTGGTTACATAATGGAATGATAAAAAAACTGAGGAGTGGTAAAACAGAGCAGCCACATTGCCAACTGAACATTGTGTATATATAAAATAAGCTTTCTTATAAGGATATTTCAGGGCCATAATCTACTTTACGTATTCATATTTTTCTTTGTCATTCTGGTAGTAATATAACATTTACCCAAGCGCGTACGATCATTATTCAACTCCAATTTGCAAATCTATAACTCCTTTTAAACTCAAATATCAAGGGTGAAATTTCTTTTATATTTACCCCTTATACAAGGGAGAAAATTAGATTTTTATATTTTGTCCTACCAGAGATATTGGTCCTCCAATATACACAAAATCTCGAATTCTGATATATCTCTCTCTCTTTGTTCTATTTATTTCGAAACTGGTTAATAAATATTCTGTCTTCGACGTTCATTTTTGTTACAAGCACTTTGAAATCTAGAAATTGAAAATGTGCTGCTCCCTTTCTTATTCTGTCTTTTTATCCACAGGAATTATTCAACTTGACTTTACCCGAGTGGACGAGATCCGTTTACCCTGACATGATGACTCAGCTAACTATATTTAGTTTCGTTCGAAATGCATACAATAAGGAAATGCAACGGTTAAAAGGAGGTAAGTTTCTCATAGTTAAAACACGCAATGTAGTTGAGAGTATTTAACCTATAGGTACAATTCGGACTACCATATAGACTGGCATGACAAACAGGTACAGCAATCATTAAATGCAGTGTCCAATCTGAATTTTTATGACCTTAAGACAACTATGGATTAGGCCGGGATGAGGTAGGAGAAAGGATGCGGGGAGGAGTAGGTCAGGGCCTATGTATAAGATACCATCCGCCATTTGCCTGGTGTGACTGAGAGCCCTGCAAAACCTTCAGTTAAGATGTACGGCCGCTTGTCACTTCCCGAATGCGAAGCCAGGCCACTCGGTAAATGCAGTATCAATTTAAGGCAAACTTGAACGTTTGCATTGAAATGAGTCCACTGGAATCAAAGTCAACGAAGTACTAAAAGTGATGACTAGAATCAAAGTCAACAATACTTCCATCGAAATTGCCCTCCCCCACTCTCCTCTGAGATACAAAGTCACACAATTCCTTTACACAACCAGAACTGACCATCGTCGCGAAGAATGTAGGACCGGAAAGACATCGTTAGTTACGGGAAGTTTGGATATTTAAATTAAGCTATAGCTGAAATAAAAAGTGCAAACTTCCTTAAAGTTGTAGGATGGTATGAAAGTATTGGAAGCTACCATGGAAAAGTAGAAAAGTGTTGTAGTTCCTAAACAAAGCTTAATAGATCTGAGCTATATAATTGTCTTATCACCATCAATAGTTTTAAAATTAAAGGTTGAATTCGCATGAAGCTATAGTGAAGAATCCACTGCACTCATTGTTCGAGATGCGTATCTTGAAGTGTAGCAGCACAAGAATATGGGGTCAATTGTGGGCCAATAACGCGGATATCGACTAATATTAATCGACATTGGCATGGCACGATATTTCGATATTGAATGCTACTCCAGAAACTTAAGAAACATATTGTATTTCAACCAGAGAATATGAACGATAAAACTTCGTAGATTAAAGTGCGTCACTTTAATATACGTCGGGCGTTCAATTTGGAACTATAAATGGAGTAGTCACAGGTGGCGCCTGTTAAAGGTGATGTGCATCACGTGTAATTAAATAAAATATCTAACCTGGCTTCTTCTAACCCGCCTTCGTTCGATCGCTCACTCGACATATTGTCAGTGATTTAGTAGCAAAATATCAATGGTAATATGGAAAGAAACATGTCACTATGACATAACATTACTATGATTCCGATTTCTGAATCTGTGACTGATTTCGTTCGAAAAAAATCAAGCCCCACGTAAGCTAAAGTAATGCCGATTAAAATATGAAGCTTAAAAAAATCTCTGTATGAAGATGTCATTCTGCATATCGTTCGAAAGAGAGTCGCGTGCCTTCCAAAAAGTCTATGTAATGGAAACATTACAGATGTACCTATATTTAAGTGGCGAGATTATCTAGTTTTGTA
Organism: Lepisma saccharinum; assembly: GCA_022664845.1. Taxonomy (NCBI): domain Eukaryota; kingdom Metazoa; phylum Arthropoda; class Insecta; order Zygentoma; family Lepismatidae; genus Lepisma; species Lepisma saccharinum. Next base: position 17,435 of record JAGDQP010006329.1, on the reverse strand, counting down.
TGTTTTGCTGCACCATTTACTTTACAAAGTTGCCAGTTTAAAATTTTCCCTCTTTCTGAAACAACCTTTTGGGTATTTAGCATCATTAATAAGCACTACGGAACCAAGAGTGATAGTTGTGTTTGATGAATACGAAACCTCCCTACCGAGCGGCCGTGACTCACTGGTAGAGCGTTGGCTTAGCATTCGGGAGGTCCTGGGGTCGATCCCAGCGACCGACCATCCTGACTGAGGTTTTCCCAGAGTTTTTCCTCAGTCACACCAGATAAATGCCGGGATAGTACCTACAAGATAAGTCCTGGCCGTCTACCTTCCACAATCATCTCTCCAACCTATCCCAGTCTGAGCCTCAGATGCCAAAAGGCCTTAAAATAAAGTCAAGGCCAACGATACTTCCTTGAGTACAAAACCTGCAGCCCACAGAAGAAGTATGTGCATATCTTCGGCTAAAATGATTCTTAGTATACCACATTATATATAGCTTGTCTCCTATACCACAT
>JAGDQP010006329.1:0-16835 GCA_022664845.1 Lepisma saccharinum | reverse complement strand
TATATATATATATATCCGGAATCGTTCTGATATCGACAATATAGGCTAAATTGTTATTGATAGATATCAAATAGCAACATCGATCAAAGAAGCAAATCATGCGTTATTGATATTGGCCAATATCAATGTGCTACTTGGAGAGGCCATTTTCACTTGATCCACTAAGACTGCTTCTATGTCCGTACATTTTTGGAATATGTTTACATAATTGCAGTGACGTAGTAGAAAGAGAGTAGGTCCAGATCTCAACCGAAATTTCGTTTTATGTAAAATCTGAAAAATTTTAGGTGTGATTATCATTTAGGAACGGATTTTACGAATGAAATTACATTTGTTCATTCTTGTATATACATTTCATATTCAGATGGGTCATGTGCATTCCCACTAAACCTCTAAACGCCTGTGATAGTTCTAAAAGTTTTCAATTATTTATCCTGGCAGTACTATATGAGTACCAGCAAGATTATTTTTTTCTTTAAAACAGGTGCATTTTAATTACGTTACTTACAAGCATTGATCCTTTTTTCTGTAAATGAAGAACAATTTCTCACGACTTCAATGTTTACAGAGGCAGCTTTTTTTTTAAAAAAAAAAAAAGAATCTTTTGCATATACGCTCAGCAACCATTGACATAAAGGTTTTCTGATAGCAAAATTAACATATTCCAGCTTCTTGGGACCAGGGATCAAAGTTCAGAAAGGCCACATTTTAATGTACAATATCAGAAGAAGCATTTTGTTTTCCTCAAAGAATTACGGATTAGCATAATGAGTTGCTTCATTAAACTTACAAACATTACGTTAATTTCATGTATTTTGATCATCAAATCATATGGTTTCTGCTGTATCCAGTATCATGGACTTACTGGAGATCGTAGACTCTGATTTCAGTTAAATCATTTTATCCTATTATTTCTATTTAAGGAAAAAAATCCCAATTAACAACGAAAACATTTAAAATTTTGTTTGCAAAATTTCAACGCTATGAATCAACAAGACAAGTCTTTTTCTCTTTATTTGGTGTCGATTTAATCTTATATTCTTTTCAGTCAGCTGTTAGAATTAATAAAAACACGTGTCCCTAAGCGAACAACGTGAAGAAAAGCATCCATATAATGAGAAAGACCGGTAATCCTTCTTTCTTTAACCTTCAGATCTTTAGTTTCAGTTGCGTGTTAATCGCTGCTGCCAGGAGCAAGGTTTGCGTCATGCTATGTCCATGAAGTGAATCGTCTGTATTAAAAAGGATTCTGGAAAAATGAGAAGGAAAAAAGGAACAACCAAAGCCTAAATTGTCTTCACAACACATCCATGTGTGCATCACTAAAAATACAGGTTTCTTCACATGATTTCCATGGCAACTTAGTTGTCACAAGTATTAAACAATAGAATTCCTGGAAATATTAACAATTACGTTATTTGATAAACAGTGAAGATACAAAGATACAAATTTAAAAATCATGACGCTAAAATTATTTTTAATGGGAAATATTCTTTAAACAAAATTTTGTATTGCATGAAAGAATGTCAAGTTAAACTGGATTTATCTCTTTAACTGTGTAAGGTAATTACAAAGGTTCATTCAATACTGACCGAGACTTTTAATTCTAAGTTGGAAATGGAAAGAAGTACAAACACGAAACTATGCCAGTTTGTCAAAATATTTCCCCCTGAGCGTTCACGCTCCGCTGCCATCATTGTTGCAATCCCCTAATTTCTAGAACGAACTTGACTGCAGTTGTAACTCAGATGCTCCTTAAGGAATCCTAACAAGTGATAATTATTGGGATCTTAGTCTGAACTATACGGGGCAAGGGGCAACACCTCCCATTGCAAGTTCGCCACAGCGTTGTAACAAATGAGCTGAATATGGAGTATTGTCATGAAGACAAATTAAATGTCCTAACAACATTCCAGGTCTTTTCTTGCGAACAACATTAGGTAATATGGAATAATAATAGATATTAATTGTAGCTCTTTACGCCAAATAAATGCACATGGACCACACGTGATATTTACTGATGTGAACATGTGAATGTGTTTCATTTCTCACTACCTCGAGTTCTTTAACAAACTGTTCCCAGCATTCGTATACTCGTGCTCGTGACTGTTCTGTTCACCATGCTGTGATCTCAATGTTCGCAAAACTTCAGGTCCAGAAAATTTCAGCACACCCGACCGGAAACTGGGAGATTCTGGTTCGAGTCCCGGTCATGTCGGCTGTCAATTTTTCTATGTTCATTTCAACATACTTGAAGAGCATTGATGATCTGCGAAATAGAGTGTCCCATCCTTCTGGATAATGGAGCATAATTCCCACAACTACGCTACCGACTATATCTCTTAATTTCTCCAAACTCTTAACTCTTACACAATACATGAGTAATCCAACTTCGTATATTTCTAAGGAAGGAAGGAGCCAGAGACATAAAGTGTACTCTTGTTTCTAATGCATTAATCAATAACTATTTGTTGTTGTATAATTTGTACATGATAGGTCTTCGTATATCGATTTTTACATCACCTTCATCAATGACAAGCGATGATAGGCCCATTCTGTTCACACTAGAACGTCCGGGTAACAATACTGCTGCTGGACAGAAAATTCATCATCTTCGTGAACAACTTCCTCAGCTCCCATATCTGGTACTTAAGATCGCCGCCTTTGGATAAGTCCTGGGGAAGCAGTACGAGTTCGAGTCCCGCTCACGTCGGCAATTCTGACTTTTCCAAGGTATCCTCACTTCTTCTAGGGGGGTATTTTCAATAATGGCATGTCTGCTAGCACTCTCATTCTTTTCCTTGAAAGAGTGTTCAACGAGTGATGTCATCCACCAGACTGAGAGAACTTTTTTTATCTGGACGTACGAAGAAAACAGAAATATACGGAAAATGTATATTTACTACTTAAATAGGAACGAGACATCCTTGTGTATAGAGGCATGGCATTTAATCCGGGAGTACGTTAAATAAGAGATATACATGTTTATGTATTTCTTTTAGTTAGAGTGTAGACGTCACGGTCTCTTGCCTAAAGACGTTATAAAGATCAGAACTGTAAAATTTGTATTTGTACTTGTGTGTGAAAAAAGGACTCATGGGAAGAATTAAAGTTGTATTTTTCTTTTTCTTTTTCTTTTTCATTATGAATAATTTGGAAATAGACAGTGAGAAAATATCTTCTATTTGTACTCCTAATCTTCCTGTATTAAGAAATCTACTGCAAATTCTGTATAATTCACATAAACACGAAGGAATTGTTAAATTAAAATACATTATCTCTGTTTTCAGCTTCGTGATAAAGGTAGGACATTATTATAGTAGCAAGCGATATTGTTGTTTTCTTCAACATACTTTGGAAAGAAATATAATAAGCTGATTACTGTTTTATATAAATTGTTAAGAAAACGGAAAGAAATCAAAATTCAAAGTAATGATGTTTCTTGAGAAATTTTATACAGAATATGTATTATTTTAATACGCTTCCTTAGAACCTGTAGTTTTCTTTCATCTAAACGTCAATTCCTTTGAAACCTTGTTCGCTCTGGTCATGCAATGTTTCTTTTATATTACTGGGGGAGAGTGCGAATTCTTGTAAATTGGTAGCAGCTATTAGGAAACTTCAATAAGCAGTCGAAGCTACTGAAGGGATTGACAAATTGCCAGTTTCCAAGTTTTCGTTTAGAAAGAGAACAGCAAAAGTTTGTCAAAGCTTCTAAAGCTTTTGGCCCTTTGCTGTGTGCTTCATTCAGTTCCAGATTGGCGATTGCTATTGAAGTGTCCTTATCAGAGCTTGTAGCTTGAAACGTTCGTTGCTGTGGGCGACAATGCTGAATAAGACGTAGTTTAGGGTATGTGACGCTAGGATGGGGTAATGATACAATAGTCTGGAAATACACATTTCCTCTCGAAATAACGACGGAAATGAAACCTAAATGCATACAAATTGTTCCTGAGTATAGTGACCTATCGATATGCATTTGTACGCATTTTGATTTCATTTTCATCGTTATTTCATGGTGAAATAGGTGTTTGCAGGCTATTGCATCATGACCCCATACTATTGCATCATTACCTGATTGCGTCACATACTCTTATCTCTTATAATATTACATTTACGGCAAAACTGACTTCACAAATGTATTTCCCGTAAAATTCTAGCCCAGAACGATATATTACACGACCCCCTTCCCATTTAGAAAATCAATCGAGATTCAAGATGGCGGAATTCAAGATGGCGATCATGAAGAATATACCCCTTCTATCCAGTACCTATTATTAAGTATTTGCTTCCCATTTCTTTCAGCAATTTAAAAGTAAAATGGATTTCAATACTTTTATATCACTCCACAGACGAAAATCTGACTATTGTATCATTAATATCTCCCAAATCAATTGCGCTCGGGTTGACAAAATTTGCATGCGCAAATATTTTTACATCCTAATCATGATACAGGGAAAAATCATAACCTTTTTTTTTTTTTGCTCCATTAGTATGTTTGCTTGTTAGAGTATTCTTGAACTCACATATCTGCAAGCGTAAACTTGAAGAGCTCGATACCTGAGGCGACTAACTGACACAGTTAATACAGATTAGATTACTCTGCGTGGAAATAGTAATCACATCCTTATTGACTGTATGAGGCCCTTTAGTTCATACTTTGAATATGTGTAACTTAACAATTTTCAAACAAAAATTCTGACTTTTCATCGCGCCACCCTCAGAAAGAAGCGAGATGTTTGTGGTAAATACAATTTATTAATTATTGTGCTCATTATGTCTTTTTTTTTTTTTCACTTTTCAGTACAATTTTGATAGGGTGGTTATTTTTCTTAATTTTATTCTATTTTATTTACTTTTTCCTGTACCATATTTTTTTAAGAAGGCGGAAATGTTTTGTTTCTTTTTTCATAAATGATTATTATTATTTCACTTGTACTGATGATGTCCTCCCATATATAGAATCCAAATAGCATTGATGTTGTGCGGGATTGCATAACAAGATAATTCATCCCGGTTGAATCCATTCAACAGCTGTACAGTTAACGCCAAAAGTTTGTACCCAGTCGTAAAATTTCTTCTCTGGATAACTTTGGGATGGATGAACAGATTTCAATATAGTTTTCTGAAGCTTACAAAAAATCACATTCTCTTTCAGTTACAGGAAACCGTACTCAAATCGGTCTATCCGTTCTAAAGTTACTCGGAGAAGAAATTTTACGACTGGGTACAAACTTTTGCCGCTGACTGTACGTAAAGAAACCTTTTCTGACACGAAAGATTTAAAACGGCCCATTAAAACGAGGTTGCCGAACTGAAATCAATTTCTCTCACCTATCTTCATGTAGTAGCTATACTTTATTGGCGCTAAGTTTGCATCAAAATTTAGTACAAGACTTATTATTGCTTGGGTTTTATGTGTATTAGAGCCCAGCTCTGACAGTACACTAACCTATGAGAAACAAATTAGAACTAAGATATTTTAGAACACATGCAAAAGTCCAAGGCAAGGTGTAAAATTAGCCTGGTACTAATTCATGATGCAAAGTTAGCATCTAGGTGGCAGCACAGTACAGGAAGCGTTACTCCTACCAAGGACAAGTAACATAATCGTAGTTCAAAAACTGCAAATTCGATTAGTTCAAATCCATAATACGAGTCCATATTTCTCATGGAATTAAAATACCGGTATGTAATTACTGACTCCATTACTTTCATCCATTTCAATTTTTATTGCTTATGATATATTTGTTTCTCTTCTATAAATAAATTTCTTTGTTAAAAATTTCTATATTTTATTTCGTGTTACCATTTTAATAAAAATTCTTTTGTTATTTCCTTTTTTTTACGCGGCACAGTTACATAATTCCGAGAATCGCTGCTTTATAATATTGATTGATGTTCTAGAATCAATTTCAGTACCTAAGTCCTGTAATATTGATTAAAGTGTGATATGTAACATTCGAAACAAAAATTTAGATTGTACGATCGGTCCCGTTTTCTGTCTTTCCGTCATCAAAATTATGCTTTTACTTTGTAGTTCGTAAATATTTTAATAGCATTTAAAAAGTCGTTGCTATCTGTCAAAAATATGTTTATTATATGAACTTGTCTTTCGAGAATACCTCTATCGTTTAGTCAGTTATTCTCATTTACACTTGCATTATCCTAGTATTATAGAGATCTTTTGTACTAATGTTTAATTTTGAGTAAAAGGATCAGTCAATTGAAAATTAAATCCATATTCCAGGTCCACTCGTAAAAGAAATTGTGGAACACATAAAAAAGAAAACCAATAAAACCTTAAAGCCTGACAGGAAAATGTTTCTGTATGGAGTCCATGATTCAACAATTGCCAACCTGCTTCTCGCTCTCAACGTATTTGATCTACAAATTCCAGAATACAATGCGCTAGTCCTCATTGAACTTCACGAAGATATACACGGGAATTACGGTGTGCAGGTACGTATCAATTTGATGCTTCTAGTTCACCTAACTTATATTCCATGGTTCCCCAGTAGCATATATACAAAAGAAAAAATTGATAACACCATTGAATTCCACCTTTTCAATGGATTATTCAACGATTAAACGTTTAACCGTTGAATAGAAGTAGAATAAGCCGTTGACGGAGCGGAAACTCAACATGATACCGCTGTCGAAAACAAGAGTCGTTAATGTAAAAGAATATCGAACATAACGTATTGTTCACATTGAAAAAATGTTGGAATTCCAATACTATTCATACCGAAAAAGAATCCATGAAAATTACATATCATTCTTATTGAATGTCTGTGGAAAGAGAATGTAACTCGTGTCGAAATATGGATTGAAATATCAAACATCATTCATATCGGAAAACTAACCCAGGAAATAAAGGTTTGATGTCGGGAATAATTAAGGGAAAGCTGAATTATAGCCAATCGTTACATCACTACTAGAGGTGCATTTTCCCAAATCTCCCCGTCCCTCCCCCTAGTGCTTTCCCCCCAATCCCCCCAGAACTACAAATTTATAGACTTTCAGAAATTGTATTATATCTCCGTAACCGATAGACATAACGATATGATTCTTTTTTCTTATAATTCTTAGGCTACAAAAATGTTTATCACGCGTTTTGCGCTATTGCTAGTAGTTTTGCCGTAATTTAGATCTAAAGCGCAAAATAACGATATTTTGCTTTCAATATTTACACTTTTTTACGATGTAGCTTGTGTTTTTGATACCCACGATATCAAAACTCTTTTCGAAATCAAAGTTGTTGCCTGTTTCATACGCTTTAAAATGATATATATATCAATATGGTTGAACAATTACTGTGTTAGCTAGTGAAGTAGCAATGACGCGCAACATCGCGCGAACAAGGCTTTTCCTTCTATGTGTACCCTATCCACATTAGACAGTTGTGAACTATCGACGATTATGACAATATGTCTTTGTTGTGCAGTGGCAAGTAAAATAAATGATGAATTGATAGTGTATTTTGACGGTCTTTCCTATATCACGTACCTGAAGTAAGTTGAGTTGGGTTATGTTGGTGTGGTATGCTGGCATTATTGTTTACGACAGTCAGCTGTTTTATTCTATGGTTAGGGTAAATATCTTCACGATTTTGATAGCAGTGTTTGGTCGACTATTTCTATATGTCTGAAGTTACCAATTTACATAATGACACTAAATCTACAATAATGCTTGAGATACCGTAATACAAGATTACTATAAATAAACCTTCGTCTTTTAATTTGTTCAATAGTGATCTTCAGATTAAGAAAATATACACAAATAATATTAGATCGATGCATATTCTCCTATATCTGATTTATTTCAGTACACAGATAGCATGTCAGCTTACAACAAGGTTTACTCATGTCAAAAGTGCTGTGGGTAGTAAAAAAATAGAGAGTAGGTACTTCAATTTTAAGCTATTTCTGTACTCAGCAAGAGAAAATAGAACATCATAGAATTTATGACGATAAGATAAGATTCACACAAAGTGGTGAATGTGGACTAGGAGTTTGCAAGTAGAAATAATAGGTGGATAGGGTACACATAGAAGGAAAAGCATTGTTCGCGCGATGTTGCGCGTCATTGCTACTTCACTAGCTAACACAGTAATTGTTCAACCATATTGATATATACATCATTTTAAAGCGTATGAAACAGGCAACAACTTTTATTTCGAACAGAGTTTTGATATTGTGAGTTTAAAACAAGCTACACCGTAAAAAGTGTAAATATTGAAAGCAAAATATCGTTATTTTGCGCTTTGGATTTAAATTACGGCAAAACTACTAGCAATAGCGCAAAACGCGTGATAAACATTTTTTATAGCCTGTCATTTAATAATTATAACAAAAAAGAATCATGTCGTTATGTTTATCGGTTACGGAGATATAATACAATTTCTGAAAGTCTGTATATTTTTAGTTCCGGGGGGATTGGGGGGAAAGCACTGGGGGGATGTGCGGGGAGTTTTGGGAAAATGCACCTCTAGTAGTCATATAACGACTGGCCAAAATTATGCTTTCCCTTAATTATTCCCGACTTTTGCCATCCCCCCCCCCTCTTTTATTTCCTGGTATGCAAATCAAACATCAAAATATCATCTGATAATCCATGTGTAATATTTCGATATTTCTCAATATCGTTGGTCGATATTTCTCAATATTCTTCAAACTATCGATATAGTTTAATATATCGGAAAATATCACAACCCTATATGCCCATCCCTCAGTGGGAACTCTTCCGTGGAAAGAAACGAGGAAGGTAGCGACCTGAGTATACGTACAGTACCATTCCGGTATTCGACCGTTAAAATTCAGGAGAAACTTTGAAAAAACTTGGAAACGGAATGTCTAGTGTGGTTATCGCTAGAACTTTCACCGCCTACTCAGTGATTCTGTTTGTAAGTCGATGTAACTATTTATAGCTTAATAAAAAGCTTCACTTATTTTAGACCGTCAAGTTCTTTTTTTTTTTCGATGACTAGGTACGTCGAACAACTCGTGCCATTTCTCGTACGTTGTTTTCTTGCATGAAAACGAGATTAGAAAAAAGGGACAAAATAAACGTAAAGATTTAACAGCCAACTGCACTCACGATAAGAGTGGTTTTTTTGCTTTTCAAGCTAATGCAGAAGAGAAGACGGTTTTTAAAGGATATTACGGGGAACAAAACAAGCAGAGAAATAAATCCCTTGTAGCTTTTGTGTAATTTCCAGCTCTCGTGCACAATAAGCCACAACAGTTTAAATTGCTTTGTGAAGAAGTCCCAAGTTTCCTCCGAGTAATTGATTCATGCTTTCTTCTCTTTACGCTGTTAAATTGTCTTGATGACCATTTAGAATTGCAGTTCACGCAAAGTACAGCATTCGTTCTTTGTTTTCATGGCCATAAAGAAAAGTTATGAACATAGTTTTTTCTCAGGTAGTATGTTTCTCATTGAATATTGCTTGCTAATACAAGAAACCGAACTTATCGAATAGCAGTGATCTTCCTAAATTTGCCTACGAGCTTACTTTTAAGTTGATGATCATGTCAAGACAGTGCTTACTTTAATTGGAAACGTCGCCTATCTCAGAGGTTACGTAAAGAGTTGGTGTGAACAATTTTGACTCTAAAGTTGCAAATGCGTAGTGTTGCCGAAAATAATTCTACTGACTGTCAACTTCTCGGTGATTGTTTCAAACTTCAAAACGAATCATAAAATTACTCTCGTTCCGCAGGCATCTTTCAAATGTAGTCTTTTGTGCTCCTCAAATTTAATTCTATCCTGACTCTAGTAGCAAGAAAGTTTTTTAAGTAGTTTATAAAAAATATGTGAAAAAACATATTTAAATTGTAAGGAACGTTCAAAAAGAAACCAAACCTTCGATCGGTTACGTTAACCAAATGATCTGCAAGCTTAAATAACTTTTTTTTTTTTTTTTTTTTGTCGTATAGAACATGATTCCTTCATTTTAATTAGTGCATTCTAAATTTGTATTAATATGCTTTATTCTGGTGTTTGTTATTCGTATCTTTCAGTAAAATCGTAATGCAGAAACTAGGTAATAATTATGAATTGAACTTGTTCCTGTTAGACAGTGTATAAAGTGAGCCGATACGGACCGGCACGCCGCGCCGTTGCGGTAAGAATTATAGAACCAGAACAGTGTTCCTGTAAGAAATATTTTTTTTTTTATCTGAAACTAAATATAGCGTAATCACGTATAGCTTCAAACGAGAAATAGAATTAGTTTGGAACATTTATCTTATGTTTGTATCAAGCGTTGGTCCTCCAGTCAAAATGTGGGATACAGCACCAAAGCAAGGTATACTTGAAAATGATGTGCGTAGTTCAATGTGAAACTAATGTAGAAGAAAGTGTTTTGTGTACAACAGGGACGTTTGTAAATAGTACATAGAGTTATCAACCGTCCGTTTTTACCGGACATGTCCGTTTTTTTTAACCTATCCACTAATATCAGGTATTTTCTTGAAAAAGTTCGGCATTTTAAATATAAAATGAGCAAGAAGTTATAACATCTGGGCATGAATTCTTTGTGCTATTTACGGTAAACTTGATGGTCACAAGTGGTAATTTCTTACTATTTAATAACTGCTAGAGTGCGTGGTTAGGATGTCCATGTATTGTAGTTTTTGTCCATGTATCGCGCTCAATAATTTTTGTAGGAAAAACAAGCTCAGCCTTAATTGTTGTTGTTTTTTTCCTTTCTGTTAAAACATTTCACGACGTGCTTCTGCTAATCAAAATGTTTATTCCTGCAAATTAAATAGGTATGGCATTTTTTTTTTTTTTTTTAGAAAAGTCCTGGTTTATTGCGAGTTTTGTCCTGCATTTGACAATTTCCAGTGTGTAACCCTAGATCTTCATAATAAGAACCAAGAACTATATCCTAACTAAAATGTCGTATAGTGAATCTGAAGACATTGATTTTAAAGAAATGTACAGAAACCTATACATATAATGTTGTACCAAACTACCTTGCAAAATATTAACCTATTCATAGCTATTTAGCTTTTTTAATAAAGGTGTATAAAAGTCCTACAAAAAATTAAATAATTACTTTTTTGTAAATAATAATATCGTTCCGGTATGAACTTTCATCTACTTTATACACTGCTGTTAGGTATTAAACCTTCATTAAAACAAAAAAATAAATCAATTGCGAAAATTGTAACAATGATGTCCTAAAATTCTAATCTCATTCTCAGGAGTGCTGCAAACTTAAAAGACTTGGGAACCATTGCAATATGGGCTTTGTCACTACATAAAGTCGTAAACTTCTTCATCTCTTATGACATAAAAATAAAACTTTAGTACCCTAAATATGGGATAAAAAATCTGATATTGTCGACTTCAGTTTGAAGACTATGTATGTGCCTATAGAAAAGGCATATGATATCGAAATCGCTCTAATATTGTAAAGGGTATATTGAAGTATAATTTAACTTAATTAGTTTCTCGTACAGAGACATCAAAATGGAAACTGCTTCATTTTACCCACGATTAATTCACTCAGAACAAAACAAATTTTTGAGTAGTGAAGAAAATGTCTAGTTTCTATTTAAATAAATTTGCTCTGAATAAAGTTTTTCTTTCTATGGGTGTGGTAAGCTCCTTGAAAACGATTATGAAAGAAAATGGTTTCGAGCATTTATTGTACTCAACGATACTGAAGTATCTAAATTTATAGGCAAGATAAATTAACCTTGTTTTTCCATTTTCAGAATACGACGTGATTTCTTTCTTTTTGAAGGGAACTGGTTATAAGATTACAGAGTTCCCTTATTCAACATGGACTAAACTTTCGGTTCGACCTTGGTTTGTTTCGCATGTCATCGCTGTGTGGATCGTTTTTATGCATGTCCTAATTCTTAAGTTATCCCCATACTAGATTGCGTATAATAAAACATCCTATAAATAACATTCACGTTACTTGCTAGAATTGATACATAAATAAAAAAATAGACCACACAGCTACAACAGGCGATAGACCACACAGCTACAACAGGTGTAAGAATCTGAGTTAGAACTATTTTTTATCCCATTTGGATTAATCTGGAAGCAGACAAACGAGGTTAACTGTTCCCTCTTATATCTCTTTTCAAGTACAAACTTTATTTATAATGCAGTCGAGCCCTCCAGTGTGAAACTTGACACATTAGATCTCACTGGTTTCAAGCCCCTTACGGTGGCGTTGCTGACCTACTATTTACAGGTAATTACAATGGTTACTTTAAAATAACTTTTTTTTTTGCTGGTAGTATAGCAAGAACTCATTTATGACACTTAGCTCAGAGAAGTGCTATCTGAAAAATTATAGAAGAAAATTTCTTAGTGATATATTAATAGTTGAATATCGGTACTCATACGACAACTGCAATTTATCATATATCATAGGCAAAATTATCTTAAAAGGAAGCAGTTTCTGCTTTCATATTTCTAGAATTCGTATTCGTGCTAAATAAAAAACACACACACACACTTTTTTCAATTGAACAGCTTCAAGCTTTGCTACTTTTTTTTTAATGTTTTTAATAAAAAATAATATATTTTTTTTATTTTTCAGCTCTTCTTCCGCAACGATACAACGCGAGATCCTTACCCGCTGACGATGCCTGGATGTGAGCAACACTGCCCTTTAGACAAGTTCTTGAAACTCGTCGAACCGATCATTCCCGTGAACTGGGATGAGGAGTGCCAAGTGGAAGATCCATCAATAGTTCCCACGAGGCCTCCCCCACCTCCATAGAAGGGTGAACCAAAGAGTTCTAATATGATGTGAAATGAATTTCCATTCACATATAAAAATAAAAAACTCCGTTTGTAGGAGTTGTTTTTTCGTTTTTCATATTCATTCTCTAGGAAATAACCGTCCAAAGACAGTTTCGTTCATAGATACAACCATTCAATGTTTTTTGATATACATATATATATACTGCGTAATACCATATGAACATTTGCAATTATTTTTATTCATTTGAAAATGAACATAGAAGACCCAAATATTACATATGTTGATCTCACATTGATAACACTGCTGTCGCCAACCTGCTCAAAGTGGTATTCAAAATTATATTAACAATTAAACGTTGCTGAATAAAGCTTTGGAGATAAGGAAATTTAACAGTGTTATCGACGTGAGCTCAACTTTTTTTATAGAGAAAACAAGTCAATTACAGTCAGGTATGACTTCTGACAATTTATTAACATGTAAATATTTATCTACGTTTTTAAAGCTGAAAGAATATTATGATTTATTGCTAGTATACTGTATATTTTTGCGTGAATATGTATAATATTTAGATGTTAGTATACTCTGTACTGTAATTATTATTTTTAATGTTTTCTCATATTTTAAAATGTAAATTATATCTTTTTTATATAAAAGTCATTGAAAGTTTTAATGTTTATTTAAAGAAACATCCTATCCTTAAAAAGAAAAATATATTTTTATTTTTTTTTAAATAATGGAAACCTGGCATTCAGAATCAGAAATTAAGTTCAAAAGTCAGATCTAGTGATATCGAAATCAACCATATTTTTTTTTTATTTATAATTTTAGACTTGATTTCGCCTTTATTTTAAATTGCCTCTGCACACAGAAAGAAACTTTAATCAGAAACCGTGTTATTACGTTCTTTTCTTTAGTTCACAGTGGTTCCTGGTGTCCTCAAATCTTGCAACGTTAATTTAACTCATTTCCCGACGTCATAACAGTGATGAAATTTTGTAAGTCGGGTAAAATAATAAAAAAAAACACTTTTTAAGACATACTTTACTTAAACAATTCGTACTAAAATGTAAAAAATAATTTTATTTATGCATGATTAAAAAGAAAAGCATGAGGCGTGCGAATCGAAGAATTTATAAAGTGACTGTATATGAGAGCGCGCCTTGTGCTTTTCTTTTTCATCATGCATAAACAAAAATATTTTTTTACTTTTCAGTACGAATTGTTTCAGAAAAGTATGTCTTTAAAAATTGATTTTTATTATTTTCTAGATACTATAGAGCATTTTCTTAATGTCGTGGTCATTTTCAGTAGAAGTGGCAGTTATTTACCTGTGGTTTTGTTGTATGCAAACAGTTTTACCTGCAATAGAATATCCTAAATGATAGCCTCTAAAAGAAAGTGGCTTGTGTCTTTTTCAATAGTAGATGAGATAGCAGCATTCTGTTAAAACATTTTTGAGAGTACAACTCAAGAAAAACCTCGCTGGAATGAATGATGGTGTTCCTATGCTATTTAAAATTAACATTGCTTTTTTTGTTGAATGTTTCACCATGTAATTGGCGGACATGCTCCAGAGCTGCTACTATTGGTATAAGCATTTCTTTAAAAAGTAGCACAGTTTCATGCCTAGCGCACCAACTCGTTTCACAAAGCATTTTGATTCTAGAATTCTGACAATCCGGTTTCAGTTCCTTGATTTTTTGCTCTGAAATAGATATCCGTTTAGCTCTGGCTCGAAAAAAATGTGCATGTCTCTGATATTCATGGGTGGAATCGCATTCTTGAATTTTTATATGTTGTTTCTAGACTTAATAGCTCGGTTAAGTTCGTTAATGAGCAAAATCGGTCGCCATCTTGGATCCAAAATGGCCGCCGAACCCATTGTATAGAATACACAGCTTAAACTGCTGCAGCTAGAAATATCAAATTTGGTAACACGGTACATTATCACTTGTATGTTACTAAAATATTACATGATGTATGAAAAGACGGCATCTTGGATCCAAAATGGCGGACCTAAAAATCTATTTTCCACACCGTTTAAGCTAGAGATAAGAAATTTGGCATAAAGGTGCATTATGACGAGTAGTTTAAGGAAATATTACAACATTTGGGAAAAGTCGCCATCTTGGATCCAAAATGACCGCCCAAAATCCCATTTTGCACACCGTTTGAGCTGGATAAATGAAACTTTACTTGAATATGTACCATCACAAGTAGGTCACGACAATATAAGAAAACTTTCAAGAAGTCGTCAACTTGGATCCAAAATGGCCGCCCCAAAAACCCAATTTCCAAATCATTGAAAGTAGATAAACGAAATTTTATTTGAAGGTGTATGACCAAGAGTAGGTTACAATAAATGGGGCAAACCTCCTCTTTGGAGGCGCAGCTCCCCGTGGGAGGATGCAGATTGACACAATTGCGGTCTAGTGCTGCAGGGAGATTTTGGTTAAGATGAAGGAGGCACATCCTCTCGAAAACAGTTAAGTTGGGGGGCGAAACCCCTACGGAGTTCTGGGGGCAGCGCTCCCAGCGAAGCAAAGCGAATATATACATCGATACGTCTTGTGGGTTATCGTTGAACAGCTCTTGATGAGTAATCTACAAATCAATAAATAGTTTCTCGATAGCTCTCATATAAGGTGAGATTTGAATTTTTGAAAATAAAAAGAAAACTTCGAGATCTACCTCAGCCTGTAGGCCTACCGAAAGGGATTTATTATTATTATTTATGGGGTACACGCTGTTCCATAATTTATCTGCCAGACTGTTCTCGTACACGTAAAAACTTGAACGTCAATTTTCCCGGAACAATGGTAAACGAAAAAGGCATGTTTGCATAACAGACAGAAGTAAGAATTACATACATAAAGAAAAGTTGGGTGCTTTCGCCATCACTAAGAGAGAATGCACCAGTAATTGCACGGTTCGATAGCAGTGATTACATAGGTCATCTCTACTCCCACGAAAAGACGTCTTATTCATGCTCAATTTGACTTACCTTTATTGAGATTCCATGCCGCATCAACTATGCTGTTTACGGTATTGGAAATATGAAGCTCGCAAGTTCCTTTTACCACATTTTCGGCAGCTTCTAGCTCCTCAACACGGCGAAATTTCCACTTCGCCCACTAAGCCTTTTTATTATTATTATTATTTCTTTATGTATTATCATCTCTCAAAGTTTGTCGGTTGCATTCTGTTACATCCTGATTCTACATGCTTTACTCGTGTTTCTACTACGTTCTCGACAGAGCTCTTTATCTCTCGTCTTTGGGTACAGATGTAATATTTTTGCAACTGTCTGCAGCGGGATTCAAACGAAGAAGGGTGACGGACTACAAATTGCAAGGCTCCAAGTTCGAAAAGTGCCGCATCCAGCCAAAAAAAAAAATACAAATTGCGCATGCAGACGAGTTCTCTCGAAACGTTATAAAAACATGAATGAGTATGGATCATCAAGACGATGAACAAAGTCCAAGTATACATGAATATCAATTGGCAATAACCACCAACCTTCCGTCAAAAACAACTGTAAATTTCCTCCACAAAGTGTACAACAGTAAACGAATACAAAGAGAGGGCTTTAATGTAATAATCTATACAGAAACCTACACGTATATAACAATATATGTGAGGCATATAATATTATAAACAAAAACGTACGATTGATATATTTGCTTATAAACAAAGACATTGAGTGAGATTTACTCTTGAAAATTACACAGAAAAACTGTTGTTGCCGAGATTTGGGCTCGAACCGGAGTAGTGCCATCGATCCGATTCAGTCCGGATACCCGCAGGGCACAAATAAATTAATTGAAAATGAACGTGGACCACAAATATTACGTACGAATCCCCGCCCACAATTAATAAGTGTCACCGCCCCTCTGTTTCACACACAAAACTATAGCGCATGCCCACAGGCACGAAGAAATTAATTGAATAACTCCTTTGTTTCCACCACCTCCTTTTACTCAGTTCACTTGAGCCCACCAACCTTGATGACAACACTCAACAAGGCCCAGCAGCAACAAGTTAATTTTCGACATGAAACAAGGGGGAGAGACAACACGTAGGCTGAGAAATC